>CAUYQV010032011.1:0-20311 GCA_963574575.1 Galagoides demidoff | reverse complement strand
GAGACAGAGCCTCAAGTGGCCCCCTGGGTAGAGTGCTGTGGACAGCTCACAGCAACCTCCAACTCCTGGGCTCAAGCGAGTCTCCTGCCTCCGCCTCCCAAGTAGCTGGGACCACAGGCGCCCGCCACAACGCCTGGCTATCTTTTGGTTGCAGCTGTCATTGTTGTTTGGCGGGCCCAGGATGGATTTGAACCCACCATCTTGGGTGTACATGGCTGGAGCCTTAGCCACTTGAGCCACAGGCGCCGAGCCAAGTTTTTTTTTTTTTTAATGACATGTTTTTTTTTTTTCCTTTTAAAAACTTTATTTATTTATTTATTTATTTAACCAGGGTTGGGCTGGGTTTGAACCCGCCACCTCCAGCATATGGGGCTAGCGCACTACCCTTTTGAGCCACAGGCGCTGCCCCCAAAGTGTAAGTTTTAACAGAAGCCCTCAGATAGCAAATTCCAAGAAAAGTACAGATGTTTTTACTATAACATGACAGATAGGCCATCATGAAAGCTTCGAGATAGACCGTGTTAGGGTTCGTTATTTTACTTCAAGGAAACACAGCGGACAGCGTCCTTTCTGATTCAGTCGTGCAGGTTTCAGCTTGCTCTGCTCACAGTCATTGCTGGGAGGGCTTCACTTGTTTCTGTCCATGCAGATTTTATGTTTCTTGATTTTTGTATATCTCAAAACTTTTGTTATGACTCACAATACTTTCCTGAAAAATCTCAGTTCTAAAAACTGTACACTAAAAGTAACATGGTTTGTGGGAAAAATGGTATTAGGGCAGAACACTCAAACCTGAAGCATCTTTGTAACCAGAATATAAACCAAACCAAGACTTGCAACCTCTGGAGGTAACTTGGACGGCCCCAGTCTAGTAGGCCTGAGGCTTCCTCTGAGATATTAAAGATGTTCTGAACAATCATGGGGCCGTGCTGGTTGGTGGGGTCCTGAGATAGTGAGGATGGGACAGGATTACTGGCACACCAGGGCTGCCGAAGGCGGGCACTGACGGGAGAGCAAGCTGCCAGGAGCTGAGGCAGGCAGGCATGGGAGACAGCCTCAGGGCGAGTGCCCCGTTTTTAATATTGTTATTTTTATTTTTATATCTGAAACAGACTCTTTGTCGCCCTGGGTAAAGGGTTGTAGCATCAAGCTCACAGTACCTCTAACTCTTGGGCATGAGCAAGCCTCATGCCTCAGCCCTCCCCAGGAGCTGGGCCTACAGGTGCCCACCACTATGCCCGGCTAGCTTTTCTATTTTTAGTATAGACAAGGTCTTGCTCTTGCTCAGGCTGGTTTCAAACTCCTGAGCTCAAGTGATCCACCCACTTCTGCCTCCCAGAGTGCTAGCCTGTAAGTGTGAGCCACTGTACCCAGCCTCATTTTTGAATGGAAAAGAGCCAAGCAGAGGGCTTTTTCTTTTTTTTTGCTAAAGGTCAAAAAATTCAACCTCCACAATTCTGGCACTTCTTACTCCAGAAAATTTATGTATGAAATGATAACAACTCTGCAATATGCCGGCATCATTCTTCTACTTACCAATCACACATGCAGACCAGGTGCTAGGCCACATGCAGACTTTATGAAGAGGTTTGCTACATAGGTTTGTAACTCTTAACCTTTCCCTCACACTGAGGTGCTCAGGGAGCAGTGAACACATGCTGTCCTTCACCTCAGGTAGGAGAGAAGGGATGATGTCTGGTGCATGTCTCCTGGAGGTGGAGGGAGGGCGAGAGTGGACTTGTGTTTCATTCCTGTCTGGAAAGGACAAAGGCAGGACTCGGGCTGGCTAGCTACTCTGTGGCTATGTGAGATCTCTCCACGATGAGGCTACTCTGCAGGGATCCTGAAGATCCTCATGAGGAAAGAACTCAGGTATCTCCATACCAGTTTTCATGGAAGTTGTACTGGTTTGCAGTCCCACCAGCAGTGTATAAATGTTCCTTTCTCTCCACATCCACACCAGCATCTCTTGTTTGGGAACTTTTTGATAAACACCATTCTCACTGGAGTTAGGTAATATCTCATTATGGTTTGGATTTGCATTTCCCTGATGATGAAAGACTTTGAGCATTTTTCATGTTTACTGGCCATTAGTCTATCTTTTTTTGAAAAGCTTCTGTTCATGTTTTTTGATCACTTTTTTTATGGCAGTAATTCAATGGAAACCAAGCAGGTGGGGCTGGGGGAAGGGGGCGAAAAGGTAAATCCACACCTGATGGGTACAGTGCACCAAGGCACACTGTCTTGGTGACGGGCACATTAGAACTGTGACTTAAACTGCACAAGAGCAATTCATGTAACCAAAATGTTTATACCCCTATAATGTTATGACATTTAAAAAAGAAAAGAAAAGAACTCAGATTAAACCCCTACCAGGCACAAAGAGTGAGATGCTTTATAATAATACCAATCTGTTGAGCATGTTCTGGCCCCTCTTCTTATCTTTTCTCCCTTTCCATTCTCCAAGTCTGAAGGGGTGAGAAACTACATGGGGATTTGGGAGTGAGGAAGGAGTTAGAAGAAACACAAGGTACAGAATGAGAGAAGCCGACCGCCGCAGTAAAGGGAGAATGTGAAACTTTAAATCATATTCAGAATTTGGACTCTTACCTACGACTGGACATTTTGGTTTCTGAATTGAGAATGACATACTACATATTGGGACCTAAAGTAACTATAGGGCTTTTACTTATAAAAGAGTGGCCAGAAAAATGGGAATTTCTGAGTTTTATCCAAGGCCTCAGAGAAGAACTAGCCCCATATCTGGTGATAAAACTACTTTAAGATTCTGTATCATGCATTGTGCTTGTTCAGTCTAATAGTTACGACTTTCATTTTTTTCTTATTCTAAAGACTCTATATACATACAATAGATAATGGGAATGATGAACAAATCAAAAAAAGAAAAGTACCAATAATTTCACTAGACCAACAAAACCCCTGCTACCATTTTAGTATATATTACTTTAATCTTATTTACCTTAATTAAGGTAATATTTAATTTAATATTAAATTAAATACCTTTACTTTAAGGTATTAAACATACCTTAAAGTATGTTTAATACAGCTTAGCATACACTTTCTTGCACTGATACACATACATTTAACAAAAGCTGTTATGTAGCTTTATTTCTTAATAAAAGTTTGTTAGTGATTAGGAATTTCAGTAAAAAAGAGGAAAATGTATTCTCATGTGACAGAAAGCCCTAGAGCTATATAAACCACATCATTTGATTTAAAAAAAAAAAAAAGCAGAATTAACTGAGAGCCACCAATGCCATTTTTGTTTCTTTCTAATTTAGAGTAGTCACATAGAATTGAATAACCAGATTTCCCTCATCAGGCAACATTTAGACAGCTTGGGTTGTCTAGAGAAGGGAGGCTGCGAGGATCTCAAATGTTCTGGCTTTGCCTTCCTTACCCAAAAAGGAATAAAGTATGTTCAAGAATGTATGATGCTGGGAATAAATCCAAAACCTAAAAATAAAACTGAATTTATAAAGCTCACTTAAAAAGATTCCACAACAGTAAATTAGGTACTTACAGGACTATTAAGAATCATCAGGCACTGGTCAAAATGATGGTGTTCCATGATGGAATGGCAGTAGAGTTGAGCGAGCGGGTGTTCACTTCTGAAAATATATTTTGTTGACGAAAGAGAAAAAGTCAGTTTCCACTGTGCCAGTTTCTCAGTTCGTTCTTATTACTGGCTAACTAAAAAAGAGGCTACTTCACAAAATTAATCAAGCCCACAATTTTCTCTCCTCTTACTGAGAAAAAAGTGAGTTAATCTCTGGGAAATAGTTACAAAGAGTTAAACTGCTTTCAAATACCAATGGAACTGCTACTAGCTTTAAGAATGAACAATTTCATTATTTTTAATATTGATGAAAACAGTAGAAGGAATAAGGACTTATTTCTCTAAACATGGAAAAAAATCCCTCTAAAATAGCTGCACTAATAAAACTTTTCAATTTCAAAAGTGCAATTGACTTAAAATTGGAAACAAATTCTCATGCTAGCTTTTCCTCTGAAATAATGCTCAGGTTGAAGGTCAGCTTGTTCCTTGGTGCCTGCAAATACAAAAAGGACCAAATGAGATGGATTTAACTGAGGTTAAGAGAGATGGAAGGCGAGGAAGGAAGGGACCCATGGCCAGAGCCCAGGCTCCCTAGGAAGGAAGGAGGGAAGGGAGGAAAGGGAGGGAAGGAGGGAAGGAGTTAGAGAGTTCCCCATGTGGGATCCAGGCTATTTCAGTAGGATATCCTGCTAGCTCACCAAACTGAACTTGGCAAAGCAGTAGAGACAGCATGAAAAGGGGGACAGCATATTATACTCAGTTCATTACATCTGAACTGTGGGACAGTCACAAATCAAGTTCT
This sequence comes from Galagoides demidoff, assembly GCA_963574575.1. Lineage (NCBI taxonomy): Eukaryota > Metazoa > Chordata > Mammalia > Primates > Galagidae > Galagoides > Galagoides demidoff. The sequence goes on along the minus strand of CAUYQV010032011.1, from coordinate 15,929 downwards.
AAAGCATGACAGGCACAGCCCTCTGCCTCCTATTTCTCATGACCCTTCGCCATATGTGGCTACCAAGCATAGTTTTCACTATTTCCTCTTTATAAGAAAACGCTTCCATTTTCTGAACGCCTCTGTTCCTAAAATGTATAGGAAAGAGGTTTATGAAATGCAAAACACAATATACAAGTGTGAGATAATATAACACTAATATCTGAATCATTATTTTACTTTGTATTTCATTTGTTGTGGAAGGAGAAGCTACTCAAGACTAAAGAAATGGGTAGAGTGAGAGAAGCGTGGGAGAAAACTGAAATACTACGGTGAAAACAAAGGTAAGAAAATGGGTGATCTCACCTATTCCTCTGGCTTAACCTGTCACCTGTCCTGCTGACTTGTTGCCATGATGCTGCTATCACCTTTTCCAAATTAATTCTTGCCTGTCTTCATTGTTCCCTCCACATCTAGTGAGTTGTCCTATGGGTCAGGTACTGTGTTCATCACTGGAAAATGGGAAGCCAATGACTGGAGTAATGTGAGCAGATTTCTGAGTAAGGATGAATGTTCTGGAAACAAGACTGGGTAGGTATGGAGACTACTGGGAGTGAGTTAGGAGAGCACTGGGAAACGTCAAGTACCCTAAATAAGAAAAAGCCTGGATCACAGTGGTAGCAGCCCAAAGGAAGAGAAGCGAAGTTATCTGAGAGCCGCTTAAGAGGTGGATTAGATACACGTTGGCAACCAATCCTGGCCAGGAGTGGGATGAGGGAGATGAGGGAATGAGGAAGATGAAAGGGAAAGTATGAATGTAGTTTCTGCCTTGGGATGCTGTTCGCATTTATAGATACAGGAAAAAAGGGAGACAGTGATTACAGCGGGGGGATGAAGGCAGGGCAGATGACTAGTTGAGTGTTGGATCTGTTGGTTTTTAAGGTGCCTGAGACATGCCCGAGTGGATATAAATGTCTGATCTCAGGTCTGGGTTGGAGTTATACATTTGGAATGCATCAATAACCCCAGCCATGGGAGTAGACAAGATGGCCCAGGGAGAAGGCCTATGTGGCCAATGATGAGAACAGAGGCATAGGATTAAACAGGACCAATGACCTCCCCTTTGAATCTTGCATTGTATTCTGTATTCTCCACTCTGGCAAGACTATTTTCACACCATTCAGACTAGATATGCTAAAGTCAAACTTGGTATTAACGCCACCTTCCTCATTCCCTTCACTTAGAATAGAAAGAAAAGGTTCTACTATATCACTTATTTTCATTTGTATAAGAAATTCAATGACATATCATACATAACAGTATTAGTTTAATATCAACTTAATTTTAGCAGGTGTTAACTGTTTATATGTCTATCACCCCATTAGACTGTAAACCTCTTGATTATGGTTATAGCTATTGTCCCTAAGGGTAACAGTTACCATGAACTGAGAGCCTAAACACATCAGGCACTGTGCTATATAGTTTATTACATTTAATTTCTGCAACAATCCTGTTTAGAGTATTTCCATCCACCACATCAAAATCCTTACTCTCACCTCTCCCTTTAGTCTAGTCTCCTGCACGCTTTAACAGTTGTCATGCAGGCACCCCATTAGAAGGTGCCTTGCCGGCCTGGTGCTGATAGCACAGTGGTTACGGCACCAGTCACATACACCAAAGTTGGCAGGTTCGAACCCAGCCAGGGCCAGCTAAAACAACAATGACAATTGCAACAAAAAATAGCCAAACGCTGTGGCAGGCTCCTGTAGTTCCAGCTACTCGGGAGGCTGAGGCAAGAGAATCACTTAAGCCCAAGAGTTTGAGGTTGCTGTGAGCTGTGAAGCCACAGCACTCTACTGAGGGTGACATAGTGGGACTGTCTCAAATTAAAAAAAAAAAAAAGAGGAAGAAGAAAAAGGTGCCTTGCCTTAGCCCATCCCGAACACCTCTCACTTCTGCCCTGAAGCTCTCTGAGCCCACAGCTGGAACTCTCTCTGTACTTACACCTGCTCAGCCTGGAGTGTGGAGGAGTTAAGGCCTGTGGGGCTGCATTTGACCACAGGGTACAGGGGATAACGGATAAATGCTTTTTTTCTTGCTCATGAACAGTCTTGGTCTCACTTCATAAGACTCACAAGCACCTGTTGGGACTGAGCAGTCGCTCGCATGTCTAGACATCTGGATAAGTCATTCTTCTCCTGGCTTCCCCTTCTTCCCTGTTTTATTCCCAGTCTCGAATTCCTGCTCCCTGGGGCCGTATTCCCAAATAAGCTATCTGCATGGCAACTTTTGCCTGCCTGAGACTGGGCCTCTAAGGTAACCCAGGCTGAGCCCTCTCTAAATTTGGTGTTTTTGTATTTATATTTTAGACAACTAAAGATTCAGAAAGATCATCTAATGCGCTCAAGGTCGACACAAACATGTCCCCTCCACTGCTCACACTGTCTCATGACACATGGTATTTTCAAGGCACACAGTATTCACTCACTGACCTACTTAGGGCTGGGCTAGCAAATGCAATTAGGTGGATAGAACACAAACAAGTTAGAACTTCAAATGCATATTACATTTTTAGATGATGCAGAAGGGACTGTTTCACATTAGAGAAAATTCTTGGCGTGCACAATTTGATGAATGAAAATTGTGTTTGCATTTACTTACATTCTAAAAATACAGATTTATGAATCAATAAAGGAGTGACAAATGCTCCAAATTTCCTGTTTACAGAAATATTCACGGAAACCAATGCACTCCACATATGGTGCACTTCACTCTTTCCAACACCAGGCTATGCTGCTTGCTTTATTTGAGGCTGCATCAGAAGGACCCATTTAAACTACCACTGCTGCAGAATTTCATCCTCCCGCTGATGTCAGTGAGCATGAATGGACTGGCAGGCTCTCCTACGTTTTCTGCTGTTCTGCACAATTGTGGGTTCATCTCTGGGAGTGGTAATAGGATGCCCATGTGGAAATCCTGAGCCAATATTCCAGAAATAAAAAGCCTTAAAAATCTGCAGAAAATCAAAGTCCTGGCTCGGCACCTGTGGCTCAATCGGCTAAGGCGCCAGCCACGTACACCTAAGGTGGCGGGTTCGAATCCCCAGCCTGGGCCCGCCAAACAATGATGGCTGCAACCAAAAAATGGCCGGGCGTTGTGGCGGGCGCCTGTGGTCCCAGCTACTTGGGAGGCGGAGGCAGGAGACTCGCTTGAGCCCAGGAGTTGGAGGTTGCTATGCGCTGTGATGCCATGGCAGTCTACCAAGGGGGATAGCTTGAGGCTCCATCTCAAAAAAAAAAAAAAAAACCCTGCTTGGCTCGGCGCCCGTAACTCAGTGGTTAGGCTGGCCATATACAGCAGGGCTGGGGGGTTCAAACCTGGCCCAGGCCTGCTAAACGTCAACTACAACAAAAAATAGCCAGGCATTGTGATAGGCGCCTGTAGTCCCAGCTACATGGGAGACTAAGGCAAGAGAATCGCTTAAGCCCAAGAGTTTGGGGTTCCTGTGACCTGTGTGACACCACAGCACTCTACCAAGGGTGACACAGTAAGACTCTGTCTCAAAAGAAAAAAAAAAAGAACTGAACTGTTATTAAGAGTCATGGAAGTGGAACCTCAAAGAGTGGCAGACACAAAAACATGGTTAGTCATCCAGGTCCTGGCCCATATATAGACGGTGCCACTGACCTGTTAAACAAGTGAACTAGGGCAGGACCCTAAAATCCAGTGTAGGTCACTCATCCCAGCCAGCACCTAGCCTGTGTGCACCACTGAGGCTGAGAGGACATCATGTAAGGTAAGACTCTGAGGTACACAAAGGAAGAAATCTTGTTTTCCACTTTATCCCCAGAACCTAGCACCACAACTGGTACATAGTAGGTGCTCAGTAAGTATTTGTCAAATAAAATGAACAAACATAAGCATGACTAATGGTATTGAAGGAGGAAGAGCTCAGACAAGGGTGCTCTCCCACAGGAGATAGGGGGACCCATCCTTCAGAAGATTCTTTTATTAAAACTGGGTGACATCGATAAGGGGACAGTACAAAAAAAATTTTGGTCCATGAAAAAAACATAATAATTCAGTTAATAAAAAGTTATCTTCAACAGGGACACTGTAGTAGGAGTGCTGAGCTTCCTTCTCATGGTTCCAGCTAGGAGCCGGGCCAGGACTCAGCTGCCCCAAGGTTGTCCAGTGTCACTGTGGGGAGAGCCTCTCAAGGGAGGGATAATGACAGGAAAGGGAGGATGGAGAGAAAATTCTGCTGTCCCCAGTGCAGAACAGGCAAGTTAGATAAGGGGCTGGGGGGATGTGCTCGCAGGAGCCTGAGGAGGGGGTGGGGAAGCAGGGGCTTTGTCAGTTCTGTGGCTTTAGAGCCCATGCTGAACGGAATTCCCCCTCTGTGCCCAGCTATCTCCCACCCTGCTGTGTAGTCTGCGAGCCTGGGATATGCTAACTCGGGGTGATACAACCTGGAAGAAGAATCTGAGGCTCTCCTGGAAGGATGCAAAACCATCTCAGTTCCAAGGGGCCAAGATCACAAGGTCCTGCTGCTACCTGAGGGGTCTGAAGCTTTGAGGGCAGGGGCTGGGAAGCCACAATCCTGTGAGGCAGGGAGAGGGAAGAGTCACAAACCCAACTCAGCGCTATTCTCCAGCCCTAGGCGCTTTCACTCCTCAGTGCCCTAGAAGTCACCAGTGGGCGTCAACTGGGCAGGCAAGGGACAGGAAGACAGGGATGGCCTAGGGCTTATACCCGTTTGATTTTAGGCCTGTTTCTCCAATAAAGGATGGGCTAGCATGGAGTGAATGAGTCACCCCTCCAAGCAACAGCAGGAAGGAACAGCCTCTGCTGGCAATGACAGTACCCCAGATTAGATCCCTGGGGCTCTAAAAGGGAAAGGCAAGATTCCCCCACCCAAATGCCCTGGGTCAGGACAGATATGAGGGAATCCTAAAAGGGCAGCTACAAGGAGTATGCTGGGAGGGAGCAATAGTTAAAGAACAAACTCCAATACTGCCGTGGACCCCCTACTAAGCAGTAAGAGAAGCACTGAGAGAGCAGGCCAATCCCGAGGGCTGGGGACTGACCTGGGGCTCAGTGGAGCCCGAAAGCCAGGGTTCCTTTAGTGCTAGAGGGCAACAAGGGAGAGTTTGCTCCAAACCTGTGAAGGGAAGGAAGGAAATTGGATTCTGTTATCAGGAGAGCCAAGATCAACTAGCTTATAGAGTGCCCTCAGGCCTGAGTCTGGGAGAAGGGGCAATAAAGCTCCCAATTCCTGGGTCTCTGAAGGGCAGGATCAGTGTAGCTGGTCCCCTTGAAGACCACCTGGCCTTAGGCCCACTCCATTCTCAGCACTGATTACCACTACAGGTTCTCTCTCTAACACTATCTAGAGGTCCTATGTAGACCAGGGGAGGGTAGAGGCACGTGGGAGCTCTGTGGGGCAAAGGGAAGCTGGGGGTGAGAAGGGATAGGGTGAAAGAAGAGGGTAAGAGCTGTCTTGCGAGACAGAAATGTGAGACCCTCTTCATTCTGGTGTTGTCCTTGAACCAACAGCATCCCCTGGAAAGCCCCAAGCAAGACCAAGGCAGGTGCTATGAGGCAGGCAGCACAGGGCCCAAATAAAAAATCGGTGCAGCCAAATCAAGGCTGTGGAAGAGACCCTATGTATTCCGGATTCCCAGGGCTTGCTCTAATTCTTGTCGTCTCTGCTGCACCTAGGGAGAAAAGATGGAGGGAGCGTAAGATTGAGATAAACCAGACATTGGTGTCTAATACCCACAATCCCTGTCAGGGTGCAAACCCTGGCCTTTTGGGAATTTCCCCCACGTACTCCAAAGACCTACCTTGGAGTAGAAGTATCGGCATACAGCCTCCTGAGCCCAAGGCTGGAAGTAGAACTCTGCTCGGCGCTCTTCCTCTGGGTTACCCACCACATCAGTCATTGTCTGAGGAAAATGGAGGTCGGGGAGGAGGGAAAGAATGGAGAATAGACTTGTTTCCTTCCTTCACACCTGTTATTGGCTGAATTGTATCCTCCCCAAAACGTGGAAATCCTCACCTTCCCGGGACCTGTGAATGTGACCTTATTTGGAAATAGGGTCTCTGCAGATGATCAAGTTAAGATGAGATCATTAGGGTAGGTTCCAAGCCAATATGACTGATATTCTTATGAAAAGGGGAAATTTGGACACAGAGATAGACACATATAGGAGGAAGACAACATGAGGACAGAGACAACCACCTAAAAGCAAAGGGGCGCCTGAGGCTACCAGAAGTGAGGAGAGCTGCACGGAACAGATTCCCCCTCAACTCTCAGAAGGAGCCAACTTGCTGACACCTTGACTTTGGACTTCCAGCCTCCCCAACTGTGAGATAAATTTCCATTGTTTTAGCTTCCTCATTTGTGAGAGTTTGCCATAGCAGCTCCAGCAAACTAACACAACATCCAAAGTCACCCTCTGTTCTAACAAGTCATTGCCTTGTTCAGGGACTTTTACTGGCACCTTCTCCCCTGCTTGTCTGCTCAGCCTCTGTAATTACAGTCACAGTCACCACGGGATAGGTGAAAACCTAGGGCATATTTCATACATTCTGTGCTTATTTCTATCTTCCTGCCTGAGCTTATGGTACAACCCTTTCTGGGCAATACTTTCAAATCCCAAATTTTCCATGAAGGCTCTCTCAGTAATTCTAGCCTCATCCACATCCTTTCTCCTTTGAATTATCTTATTGGTACTGGTCAGATTGGTCAGTATTGATGACATCTTCTTTTTTTTTTTTGAGACAGATTCTCGTTATGTCACCCTTGGTAGAGTACTGTGGTATCACAGCTCACAGCAACTTCAAACTCTTGAGTTTAAGCAATCCTCTTGCCTCAGCCTCCTAAGTAGGTGGGTCTACAGGCACCTGCCACAACGCCCGGCTAATTTTGGCTGTAGTTATCATTGTTGTTTGGCAGGCCTGGGCTGGGTTGGAACCCACTAGCGCTAGTGTATGTGGCTAGTGCCCTAGCCGCTGAGCTGATGATTTTTCTTTTTTTTTTGAGACAGAGTCTTAAGCTTTTGTTTTGGTAGAGTGCTGTGGCATCAAAGCTCATAGCAACCTCCAACTCTTGGGTTCAAGCAATCCTCTTGCCTCAGTTTTTCTAATTTTTTTTTTAAGAGACAGAGTCTTATTTTGTCACCCTAGATAGAGTGCTGTGGCATCACAACTCACAGCAACCTCCAGCTCTTGGGCTTAGGCGATTCTCTTGCCTCAGCCTCCCTAGTAGCTGGGACTACAGGTGCCCACCACAAACTGCTATTTTTGTTGCAGTTTAGCCAGGGCGGGGTTTAAACCCTCCACCCTCAGTATATGGGGCCAGCGCCCTACTCACTGAGCCATAGGTGCCACTCCAGTTTTTCTAATTTTAGTAGAGATGGGGTCTTGGTTTGCTGAGGCTGGTCTTGAACTCATAAGCTCAAGCAATCCACCCACCTTGGCCTCCCAGAGAGCTAGGATTACAGGTGTGAGCCACTGCGCCCAGCCTATTGATGACATCTTGGTATGTTTTCTACTTTTCATATTAGCTTAATTTATCCAAATAAAGAATACTCAGCTCAGCACCTATAGCTCAAGCGGCTAAGGAGCTAGCCATACACCAGAGCTGGCAGGTTCGAATCCAACCTGGGTCTACCAAACAACTACAACCAAAAACTAGCTGGGTGTTGCGGTGGGCGCCTGTAGTCCCAGCTACTTGGGAGGCTGAGGCAAGAGAATTGCTTAAGCCCAGAAGTTAGAGGTTGCTGTGAGCTGTGATGCCATAGCACTCTACCCAGGGCAAAAGCTTGAGGCTCAGTCTCAAAAAACAAACAAACAAATATAGAATACTCATGGCTTCAAAAGCAGAAATCAGGATTTCCACTCTGAATCCCAACAGTAGGGAACACAGAGACAGCACAGAGGAAGTATTAAATCAACACTTGACAGTTCTGCCTTCATTTCCCTACCTAACTATAAACTGGACCCTGAAAACCTAGTCTTACTTCTCCCTTTATAGCAGCTACAGAAATAACACATATGTGTAAAACTCAATGACCTAAGCAACTTTGGACCTTTCTTAGGTTCTTTACCTTGAGGTCGCGGCACTGGGACTGAAGCCAGTCATTGATGAAACCCTGAGGGTCTCTGGCAAAGCTCAGCATGAATTCTCGCTGTGTCTTCAATTGGTTGATAGTTTCTATCGTCTCGTGGATCTGAAAAGAATAAGGATGCTCACACCATTTTCAAACTAGGGAAATGCAAAGTTAAATGCCAGACAGTGCCTGACATCTCCACATGCCACTCCCAATCTAGGAAGGGTGCTGCCCACAGCTGGAACAACCACGCTCCGGCCCTCAGCATTCTTTCAGCAGGTAACGTGCACTAGTCTCTGTCTCCCTGCATACTCCACGTGAAGAAGTTTTCCTCGTGGTCTCCTGAGTGCCCACTGCAGGTGAAGCTACAGGGTGAATACTTAATCCACAGCACAAATGGGTCCAAATGCACTCTCAGGTACAGAAGGAGCAGTATCTGTAAAGGGCTAACTCATAACCTCCAGTCTCTAGGTTTTGTTCTCAGCTCTCTTCTCATTCCACATATTCTTCCTGGCAATTTCATCAACTTGCATGTCTTCTATTACCATTGACAGAATGATGAATCCCCAATCTATAGTGCAAAATGTCCATTTTCTTTTTTCTTTCCCCCTCATCCCATGATAGGGTCTCATTTTGTTGCTCTGGTTGGAGTACAGTGCCCTCATCATAGCTCAATACATCCTCAAACTCCTGGGTTCAAGTGATTCTCCTGCCTCAGTCTCCTGAGTACCTAGAACTATAGGCTCATACCTCAACACCCGGCTAATCTACTTTTTGTAGAGACAGGGTCTCATGCTTGCTCAGGCTGGTGCTGAACTCCTAGCCTCAAGTGATCCTCCCACCTCAGCCTCTCAAAATGCTAGGATTACAGGCATGAGCTACCATGTCTAGCTCAGGGTTAATTTCTTTCTTTCTTTCCTTTCTTTTTTGTTTGAGGGTCCAGACATAGAGTCTCACTATGTCACCTCAGTACAATGCCATGGTGTCATAGCTCACTGCAACTTCAAACTCCTAGGTTTAAGTGATTCTCTTGCCTCAGCCTCCCAAGTAGCTGGGACTACAAGCACCCGCCATAACGCCAGCTCTTTTTTGGTTGTAGTTGTCATTGTTGGTTAGCTGGCCCGGGCCGGGCTCGAACCTGCCATCCTCAGTGCATATAGCTGGCGCATACTCGTAACCACTGCCACTGTACTATAGGCGCCAAGCCAGAGTTAATTTTCTAAACTCCAAACAATCCAACTGCTTACTTCACATGTCAAGGCACTTTATACTTACTAGCTCCAAAATTAATTTCACTACCCTTTACCCAATACCCACCTTGGCCTCCCAGAGTTTTTCCTCCTGTCCCCAGTCTACCCACCCAAGCTAGAAACCTGGCAGTCATCATAATGCCTCCTTCTTCCTTACCCCCATCTAAACAGTAGTTAAACTACCTTCAATCTCACTTCTTTTTTCTTTTTGAGACAGAGCCTCAAGCTCTTATCCTGGGTTTAGTGCCATGGCATCACAGCTCACAACAACCTCCAACTCCTGGGCTTAAGTGATTCTTTTGCCTCAGCCTCCCAAGTCTGGGACTAGAGGCGCCCGGTTGCAGCTGTCATTGCTGTTTGGCGGGCCTGGGCTGGATTCAAACCCACCAGCTCACGTGTATGTGGCTGGCGCCTTAGCTGGTTGAGCCATAGGCACCGAGCCTTTTTTTTGTTTTTTTGAGACACAGTCTCACTCTGTTGCCCCAGGCTAGTGTGCTGTGATGTCAGCCTAGCTCATAGCAACCACAAACTCCTGGGCTCAACTGATCCTCCCACCTCAGCCTCTCAAGTAGCCGATACTACAGAAACCTGTCACAACATCTGGCTAATTTTCCTACTTTTCTTTTATTTTTGAGACAGAGTCTTACTTTGTTGCCCTCGGTTGAGTTCTGTCGCGTCACAGCTCACAGCAACCTCCAACTTCTTGGGCTTAAGCAATCTCTTGGCTCAGCCTCCCAAGTAGGGAGGCGCCTGCCACAACACCCAGCTACTTTTTTTTTTTTTTTTTTGAGACAGAGCCTCAAGCTATTGCCCTGGGTAGAGTACTGTGGTGTCATAGCTCATAGCAACCTCAAAATCCTGGGCTTAACCAATTCTCTTGCCTCAGCCTCCCACCTAGCTGGGACTACAGGCGCCTGCCACGCCTGGCTATTTTTTGGTTCTAATTGTCATTGTTGTTTGGCAGGCCCAGGCTGGATTTGAACCCACCAGCTCTGGTGTATGTGGCTGGCACCTTAGCCACTTGAGCTATAGGCACCACTGCAGCTATTTTTTGTTGTTGTAGTTGTCATGGTTGTTTGGCAGGCCCAGGCCAGGTTCAAACCCACCAGCCCTGGTGTATGTGGCTAGAGCCCTAGCCCCTGAGCTACAGGTGCCGAGCCATGATTTTCCTATTTTAAGTAGAGACAGAGTCTTGCTCTTGCTTAGGCTGGTTTAAAAGTCCTGAGCTCAAGCAATCTTCTTGCCTCAGCCTGCCTGAGTGCTAGGATTACAAGCATTAAGCCACTGCACCCAGTCTCTTCAATCTCACTTTGATACCTTGCAAATCTACTTATTCCCATCCTCACTGTCAGTATCTTGTTTAGGACCTTATCTCACATGGATTACTGCACCAGCCTCCTGGGCTCCAGATCTGCCCCTCTTATAAATAAATTATTTTCTACCAGTAATCATTCTATTTTTTCTGTTGCCCTGGGTAGAGTGCCCTGTCATCAGAGTTCACAGCAACTTCAAACTCTTGGGCTCAAGCCTTGGCCTCCCAGGTAGCTGCGACTACAGATATGTATTACTATACCTGGCTATTTTTATTTATTTATTTATTTATTTATTTATTTATTTATTTTTGAGACAGAATCTTGGCTATCTTTCTTTCTTTCTTTCTTTCTTTATTTATTTATTTATTTATTTTTGAGACAGAATCTTGCTTGTTACCCTTGGTAGAGTACCATGGCATCATAGCTCATAGCAACCTCAAGTGATTCTCTTACCTGAGCCTTCCCAGTTGGGACTATAGGTGCCTGCCACAATGCCCAGACTATAGGTGCCTGCCACAATGCCCAGCTATTTATTTTTATTTTTATTTTAGAGACAGGGTTTCACATTTGCTCAGGCTGGTCTCAAACCTGTGAGCTCAGGCAATCTACCCTCCATGGCCTCTCAGAGTGCTGGGATTACAGGCGTGAACCACTGCACCCAGCCAATAATCATTTTACATACAAACAGCATCAGTCCCTCCACTGGTGAGGATGAGGCACCTGCCTCCCTATCTAGCTTCCTTTCCTAAAATGTCCCATCCCTAGCACCCTGTGCTCAATCTCATACTGCTTGAACCCACCAGGCACTCTCTCTCTCTCTTCTTTAGCCCTTTACATACCCTGTTCTCTCTTTCTGGAATGTCCTTGCCTTTCATGGCCCCAGAACCGCTTTTCTTTCTCCCCTTTTGTTAACTCCCACTTTGTCCTTCAAGGTTTAGTTGATGCTTCAATTCTTTTTTTTTTTTTAGAGACAGAGTCTCACTTTGTCACCCTCAGTAGAGTGCTGTGGTATCACAGCTCACAGCAACTTCCAACTCTTGGGCTTAGGTGATTCTCTTGCCTCACCTCCCCAAGTAGCTAGGACCACAGGCACCTGCCACAACGCCTGGCTATTTTTTTGTTGCAATTTGGCCAGGACCAGGTTTGAACCTGCCACTCTCGATATATGGGGCCAGTGCCCTACTCACTGAGCCACAGGTGCTGCCTGATGCCTTAATTCTTCCAGGAAAGCTTCCCTTTCTCTTTGTATTCCTAGAGCATTTTTGGCTTTATTTGCCAGGACTATGTCTAATAATAATGATAGCAATAACAGCAGGAGGAGTTTTTTGGTTTTTTTTTTCTCCTGAGACAGGGTCTACTCTGCTCAGGCTAGAGTTCAGTGGTATAATAGCTCACTATAATCTCAAACTCCCAGGCTTAAGTGATCCTCCTGCCTCAGTCTCTCAAGTTAATGGAACTATAGGTACTACCAACACACTTAGCTAATTTTAAAAATTTTTTCTAGAGACAAGTTCTTGCTATGTTGCTCAGGCTGGTCTTGAACTCTCAGGCAATCTGCCTGCCTCATCCTCCCAAAGTGGTAGCATTACAGGTGAGCCAGCATGTCCAACTATCATTTGTTATTTTTATATGCCATAGTCATCACATCTTTACACAGTCTCATTTAATCCTAACGGTAACCTTATTAAGATAGGTACCATTACGGGCTGGGTGCTGTGGCTCACCCCTATAATCCTAGCACTTGGGAGACCGAGGTGGGTGGAGTGCCTGAGCTCACAGTTTTGAGACTAGCCTGAGCCAGAGCAAGACTCCATTTCTAAAAAAATAGCTGGGCGTTGTGGCGGGCACCTATAGTCCCAGCTACCTGAGAGGCTGAGGCAAGAGGATCACTTGAACCCAGGAGTTTGAGGTTGCTGTGAGTTTAGACACCATGGCACTCTACCAAGGGTGACCAAGTGAGACTCTGTTTCAAAAAAAAACAAAACAAAAAAAGATAGGTACTATGATTTCTATTTCACAAATGTGAAAGTAAAGCTCAACACTACTAAAAAGTCTAGCCAGTATCAGAGCTCATGTGAGTCTAGCTCCACCAAGCATAGCACCTGACATGTAATGGGTGTACTATATTTTGACTGAATACTGAGAATCAAAAGCAGGTGTAGAAGCTGTGATGGGGAGTGGTGGCACCCAAAATACCCAGGGCAGACTCCTACCTTGTTATCCAGAGTAGCAATCTCCTGTTGGCTGGCAGTGGACAGGAGAAAAGAATTCATCTGAGTCTTCAAGGTGTCATCCACTTCCACATCAATGTCATAACAAGCTGTTTTTTTCTGATCATTTGGATCGACACTGGCGAAAAAAAACCAAAGGGGCCTGGTGAACAGCTTGCACCCTTAGATATAAAACACAGAATCAAAAGATGGCCCAGGACTAACGGGAAAGGAGTTGACTGAAAAAATACCCAAGAACTTTTGGGTGGACAGAAACATTTGGTACCTTCATTGTAGTTGCTCCTATATGGTGTATACATCTGCCAAGAGTTATAAAACTATACTTTCAGTGGATAAAACATATACATAAAAATTATACCTTAACAAGGTTTACATCTTTATTTTTTATTTTTAGAGATGGAGTCTCACTTTATCACCCCTGGTAGAGTGCCATGGCATCACAGGTCACAGTAACCTCAAACTCCTGGGCTTAGGTGATTCTCTTGCCTCCGCTTCTCAAGTAGCTGGGACTACAGGCGCCTGCCAGAACACCCAGCTATTTTTTTGTTGCAGTTTGGCTGGGGCTGGATTCAAACCCACCATCCTCTCAGTATATGGGGCTGGTGGTGCCCTACTCACTGAGCCACAGGCACCACCACAAGTTTACGTCTTTAAAAAGTCAATGGTAAGGGCAGCGCCTGTGGCTCAATGAATAAGGTGCCAACCCCATATACTGAGGGTGGTGGGTTCAAACCCGGTCCCAGCTAAACTGCAAAAACAACAACAAAAAATAGTCGAGCATTATGGCAGGTGCCCGTAGTCCCAGCTACTCTGGAAGGCTGAGGCAAGAGAATCCCCTAAGCCCAAGAGCTAGAGGTTGCTATGAGCTGTGATGCCACAGCACTCTATCGAGGGTGACAAAGTGAGACTGTCTCTAAAAAAAAAAGTCAATGGTAAAAATTCAAATAGTATAAAAGGTATCTGGTGAAAACTAAGTTCCTTCCTCCCTAAAAGAAACCACTGCTGGCTCGGCACCTGTGGCTCAATCGGCTAAGGCGCTAGCCACGTACACCTAAGGTGGCGGGTTCAAATCCCCAGCCCGGCCGCCAAACAACAAAGATGGCCGCAACCAAAAAATAGCCGGGCGCCTGTGATCCCAGCTACTTGGGAGGCGGAGGCAGGAGACTCGCTTGAGCCCAGGAGTTGGAGGTTGCTATGAGCTGTGATGCCATGGCACTCTTCCCAGGGGAATAGCTTGAGGCTCCGTCTCAAAAAAAAAAAAAAAAAGATTTGTTGTTGTTGTGTTTTGTTTGTTTTTTCTTTTGAGACAGAGTCTGACTTTGACACCCTCAGTAGAGTGCCATAGTCTTACAGCTCACAGCAACCTCAGACTCGTGGGCTCAAGCGATTCTCTTGCCTCAGCCTCCTGGGTAGCTGGGATTACAGGCACACACCAAATACCTAGCTATGTTTTTAGAGATGGGGTCTCACTCTTGTTCTGACTGGTTTTGAACTCCTGAACTCAAGCAATCCACCCACCTCGGCCTCCCAGCATGCTAGGATTATAGGTATGAGCCACCATGCCCAGCACTTCTTTGAAGTTTTATTACCTACGTGTATATTGGACTGGATCCTTAATTCTTCTAGTTTCCTCCAACATCTTACTATATGACTCCCCAAAGCAATGTTTCTAATTTCTACTACTCATCTGTAATCACTAAGAACAAAAACTTCCCTTTTTATGAATCCCTGAAAGCTGAAGCTGGATAATTTGATATGCACCTCAGAGAAATCATGTATAGACAACCTTCACGCTTACTGCTATGTGGTCTACCCAGGAATCATCAGAGACATTCAAATTGCAAAAGATGCTTTGAGCCTAACATCTAGAATTCTTCTAAACTGGTTACCTCTGGACCTAGAAACTGGTTTATGGTCTACTCTAATCACTAACTTTAACTCTTTAATTTCCATAGAAATGCCTTTATATATATAGATATGTGGGTCTCATTCTTTCCCAGGCTAGAGTGCAGTGACTTCGTCATAGTTTGCATCCTCAAACTCCTGGACATAAGTGATTCTCCTGCCTGAGCCTCCTGAGTAGCTGGGACTACAACTATGTGCCACCACACAGCAAGAGGTGCTTTTATTTTTTTGCAAGAGGTCTTGCTATATTGCTGAGGCTCATCTCAAACTCCTGACCTCAAGATGATGCTCCCAAAGTGCTAGAATGCCCAGCCCAGAAATGCCTCTTTAATGGCTTATGGGACAATCTACCAACCCAATTTCTGGAATGTGAAACTTGGGGAAATTTCAGATGTGGGAATATTAGGGCTCAGGAAAAACCACCCCAAAGAATGTAGAAGACCAGAATACATCACCCCATAATATACCTCTTTGGTATATTGATTATTTCAAGTTGGTTATTTTGAGAAATTTCAGACACAGGAGTAGCTCTGAAAAGTTCCCCTTCCATAAAGGAATTTTTTTTTTTTTTGAGGCAGAGTCTCACTTTGGGGTTCAGTGCTGTGGTGTCATATCTCACAGTAATCTCAAACTCCTGGGTTCAAGTGATCCTTTTGCCTCAACCTCCCAAGTAACTGGGGCTACAGGTGCCCACCACAATAGCCAGCTAGTGTTTCTATTTTTAATGGAGACAGGGGTCTTACTTTTCTCAGACTAGTCTCAAACTCTTGAGCTCAAGTGATCCACCAGCCTTGGCCTCCCAAAGAGCCAGGATTATAGGCATGAGCCAATGTAGCATGCCTTATAATAGAAATTTAACATAAAAGAAATTCTCGTTACAATAGTTGTCTGTATTAGGAAGAGAGCTGCAGAAAAAAAAATTTTTTTTGAGACAGATCTCACTATGTCTAAGGTGACCAGACGTCCCACTTTTGGTGGGATAGTCCTGATTTTTTTTTTTTTTTGAGACGGAGCCTCAAGCTATCCCCCTGGGTAGAGTGCCATGGCATCACAGCTCATAGCAACCTCCAACTCCTGGGCTCAAGCGAGTCTCTTGTCTCAGCCTCCCAAGTAGCTGGGACCACAGGCGCC
>CAUYQV010032010.1:0-14917 GCA_963574575.1 Galagoides demidoff | reverse complement strand
GCCATGGCATCACAGCTCATAGCAACCTCCAACTCCTGGGCTCAAGCCAATCTCCTGCCTCCGCCTCCCAAGTAGCTGGGACCACAGGCGCCCGCCACAACGCCCGGCCATTTTTTGGTTGCAGCCATCATTGTTGTTTGGCGGGCCTGGCCTGGGGATTCGAACCCACCATCTTAGGTGTACGTGGCTGGCGCCTTAGCCGATTGAGCCACAGGCGCCGCCAGAAACTATGTTTGATACCATTTGTCATTAGGAAAATGTAAATCAAAATCACAGTGAAATACCACCACATACCTATTAGAAAGGAAAAAATTAAAAAGACTGATCACATGAAGTGCTGAGAAATATCTTAAGGGACTGGAACACCCATGTGCTGCTAATAGGATTGCAAAATAGTACATTCACTTTAGGAAAAAGTCTGAAAGTTTGAGTTTGTTTCTTAATTGAACCTATGCCCACCATGTGACTCAGCTGTTCCATAGTTAGGTATTCACTGAGAGAAACGGCAGGATATCGCCAGACAAGTGTTGCATATGCACATGTGCATGTTGAGCAGATATATTTGTACTGCCCCAAATGGGAAACAACATAAATGCCCATCAGTAGGTGAAAGGTATAGAAATTGTGATATATCCATGCAAGGAAATACCATTCAAAAATGCAAAGGAGAGGCCAGGTAAGGTGGCTCATGCTGTAATCCTAGCACTCTAGGAGGCTGAGGCTGAAGTGGGTGAACTGCTTGAGCTCAAGAGTTCAAGACCAGCCTGAGAAAGGATGAGACCCCATCTCTACTAAAAATAGAAAAACTAGCTAGGTATAGTGGCAGGTGCTTGCAGTCCTGGCTACTTGAGAGGCTGAGGAGGGAGGATCACTTGAGCCAGGAGTTTGAGGTTGCTGTGAGCTATGATGATGCCATCACACTCTAGCCTGGGCAGCAGTGTGAAACTCTGTCTCTCTGCAAAGAAAGAAAGAGAGAAAGAGAGAGAGAGAGAAAGAGAGAGAGAGAGAATGAGAAAGAGAAAGAAAGAAAGAGAGAGAGAGAGAGAGAAAGAGGAAAGAAAGAAAGAAAGAAAGAGAAAGAAAGAAAGAAAGGAAGAAAGAAAGAAAGAGAAAGAAAGAAAGGAAGAAAGAAAGAAAGAAAATTGTTGAAAGGGGCAGTTTTATAAGCGAAACTGTTATAGTACACCAAACCTTACATTGTACTTAAAAAAAAAAAATCCAGCAGTGTAAGAATATCATGTGCACCCCATTTACAAAATGGAAAAGCTATACAGTTCACAAAAGAGGAGTGACCCCATCAGAGGATCTCTCAGGGGAGTGGGGGAAGCCATCAGGAAGACACAGAGCATCGTGATTTTGTCCATGGATGCCCTGGCACATGTGTGATGCATGACAGGCTTAATGTTTGAAAAATATGCCACTAAAAAGGGTCATATACAATGAATGCCAAGTTTTGAAAGCACAAAACACTACTCAAACTTCACAGGGTGGTTGAAATCCACAGAAATGGGTTTAAAACATTTACACAAAAGAATGAAATGCTACCTCTGGCATATTGAAGTATTTTTAATGATTAACATCTGTAAAATTAGAAAATAAACTTAATAAGAAATAAGAAAATAAAATTTATATAAATAAAATAATGTTGGGCCACAGACACCCTTAAAATGGTTTTATTTAGATTTATGAAAACATATTAGAATTTTGGCAGCATCAAATTTAAAGTAATTAAAAGATTTTATTTGATACCTTCTTTTTAGGTAGGATGCATTCAGATTAAACATCTCATCTGAATGTGACTCAATAATTAAACAGCACCCACCTGAAAAAATAAAAATAGATTTTTCTTTTACACAAAACAAAAAAGAAAAGCAAATTAAATATAGGATTTTTGCATTTGTAGTTTAAAGTTCAGCATTTGGGCTGAACTTTATGTAGATTTAATGTCTATGAAATATTTTATAGTGAAAAAACACAAAGAAAGAAATATATTGGAGGTGGGACACAATTATAAAAGGGACTTTATCTAATAAATGCAATCAGTCTAACCTAATTCTTGGTACCCTCAATGAATCCCAAACAATAAAAAAAAAGAAAAAAAATTACCAGATTTGTTTTTCCTTCTTTATCATCATTATTTGCGATGTCTGTCCATTTATAATTCCAAAGCTTCTTTTTTTATCTAAGACCTCTTCTGTTCTAGTTTTGTGATGTTACTCCTGAATTTTCTTTGTGTCTACAGACTTAGTTTTTTGCCTGGAAATTAATTCACTATCCCCTTACAGTCAGCTTGGATCAGCTCAGATGTTATGGAGTCTGTAACAACATTCTGATGTTTCTTTTCTCTTGATCTTCCAACACTTGGCCCAGTGATGCCCAGAGGTGCATGTTTTCTGAATGAACTGGAGTCAGGCTGATGGGCACTGCCTACCCCTATCTGGTTGAGGGCCTAACCCAGAGCCAGGCCAGCCAGTAGCTCAAGTATGACATGCGTCACTTGGCTGGAGGTCAGCACTGATATTTGGGTTCATCTTTAAGGAGTACCCCTCACGTTTGATGTGGGTACCACCTTCCCTTGACAAAAATCCTTTAAAGGCTATGTGAGAGTGGAAAACATATATTTTTTCCTTATCAGTCTTAGGAAACTAACTTTTCTTTATTTCAGATTAATATGAGGATACAAACAATTAGGTTATTATATTTTCATTTGTTAGGTAAGGTCCTTGTTGTAGTTGTGTCCCACCCCCAGGAGGTGTGCCATGTACCCTTGCATTGGGCCTGTTAGGGGAGAGCACACCAGTCCCCTCCCCTCCTCTGCCTCCCCACCTCCCTCGGTCCCCCTACCCCCATCTTGAATTGAATTGAGTTTTTCTTTTGTGTGGGTCTGTATTAGTTCATCTATTGCTGTTTCATATTAGTATTGTGTACATCAAATATTTGTTTATGCATTCTTGTGATATTTTACTAAGAAGAAAGTGTTTCAGCTCCATCCAGGTTAATACAAAAATGTAACATCTCCATCTTTTTATGGCTTAATAGTATTCCATAGTGTACATACACATACCACAGTTTATTAATTCATTCCTGAGTTGATGAGCACTTAGGTGTCTCTACATGTTGGCAATTGTACATTGAGGTGTGATAAACAATCTAGTGCAAATGTCCTTCTGATAAAACTATTTTTTTTCTTCTGGACAGAAGTAATAAGATGTGGGATCAAATTAAAGGTCTATTTTTAGTTCTTTAGGGATTCTCCATAACGTCTTTCCAAAGAGACTGCACTACTTTGCAGCCCCACCCGTGGTGTAGAAGAGTTCCCTTTTAAGAAACTAATTTTTGAAACATCATTCCTTTCCTTTCTCTGTTCCTAGTTCTCCTAACTAAACTTCAGTGATCAAAAAGTCAATTTGTTCCAGGTCCTGGGGGCTCTTTTAAGATTACATTAAATGTAATTATGTAGTCTCAAGTGAATAAGCCTCTAATTACTTTTGAAAGAACATGCCTGAATTATATACATTGAACCTGCATCCAATTTATTTTACTCACACAAAAACTAAGGAAAACACTCAGTGACAGAAATACAATGTATAATCTAATTTGGTATGCAATGAATATTTTCAACCCAGCTAATCCCGGCCTCCTAGAGAAAAGACTAATCTTCTTTTGTCACTGACACAATAGGTCAATAACTATATTTACATTTCTCATATGGCCCTTGCTGTGTTCTCCAAGAATAAAATCAACCATACATAAGTAGATATTAAATACTTATGCATAATGAGGTTTAAAACTGTAATATTGCATTTCATTTATCTGTTTCTCAGGCGACTACATAAGCTAAATTATTTCTGTTTTTTCACCTATTAATTTTTTAAAATTAGGCACAGAGAGCTGAAGAATTTAGTTAAACACAGCATAAATTACAGCTATTGCTAAGACTGAGAGTTGTGGCAGATACTCGAATGAAGCCTATAATTAAATGTGAAAAACTGCATTTAATATCCAAGTTTTCTATAGGATACATATGCAAATTGTTTTGTATTTTTTTAATTTTAAAGTATTAAGGCTGTATAAATATTTTTGGCTACATAAATCACTTTTATATTGCTTGAGTCATGGTTATTTAGTGTGCCTGTCCCCCAGATACTATTCACTGGTAGGTTTTCATTCATCCCCTCCTCTTTCCACCCTGCTTGATTTCTGTTGAGTTTTCCTTTTAATTTAATAGTGGGAACACGTGGTGTTTGTTTTTCCATTCTTTAGATATTTCACTTAAGGTAATGGTCTCCAGTTTTATCCAAATTGTTGCAAAAAATATAATCATCCTTCATAGCTAAGTAGTTTTCCATGTATTACATATATCCCATTTATTGATAGTTAATCCATTCACGAATTGATGTATATTTGGGTTGATCACACACCTTTGCAATTGTGAATTGTGCTGCAATAAACATTCGAGTGCAGGTGTGTTTTTTAAATTTGTCATCCTCACCGAGTTATCTTTGATAAAAAATTCAAAATTTAAAAGTGAAATGTTATTTTACTTTATTTTGCGTGTTTCTTTTTTTTAATGTCAGAATATTAGGGGGATGCATATTTTCATTTTAAAATGTCTTTTAGAGATAGGGTCTTGCTCTGTCACCCAGGCTGGAATACAGTAGCCCAATCAGTAGCTTGTTGTGGTCTCCAACTCCTGGGCTCAAGCAATCCTCCTGCCTCAGCCTCCCAAGTAGCTGGAATAGCTATAAGCCTCCATGCACAGCTATTTTCTCTTTTGGCTGCCTCGTTTGGTCATATAGCCAATATCATACGTGTGTATGTCTATGTGACAGCAAATAAATTACTTTTCCTCCTTGTGGGTATTATCCTTAATGTGCTTTGCTTCAGGTTTTCTCTTTCTCTTGGACAACATTCTGAGGGCATTCTTTGACTCTATCACTTTGAAGTCTACAAATTCCCTTATAAAACCATTGTGGCTCCTTTCAGATTGAATCTTTCTTTTCCAAATCTCTCAAAGATAATTTCACAATTTCACCATTGAGCTCTGAAGAATCCTGATGCTAAAATGCGTGGCTTCTGATGGGATGTCCATTGATCCTCAGTGAATGAGCTCACCAGTCCTGAGGGCTGGGCAGCAGAGCCAGGAGGCCCACCGGAATGCACTGGGGGGCCGGGATGGAGTAATGAGGCCATGGAACAAGCAGGGCAATTGGTAGGGATTATCTCTCATACTATGGGCTCAGGAGATGAGGGAGGTGGGAATGTGGCAATAACTAGAAGTTCAAAGGACCTAAATCCATATGCAGATCTCTTGATCCTCCTCCTCCTTCCTCTCCTCCTTCTCCTCCTTCCATACTGAGAGCTTAGAATTTGTACAGATACTACATGCAAAGGCCCAGGTCCCAGAGTGAACTAGGATTTCCACCCTGAGAAGTAATGGAGTTTGAATAAAGGGACTGTAGGGTATCTGTGGTACCCGGGCCCTAGAAGAATGGTCAGTGGATCAATTCTATGAGGCAGAGGAGCTGTATGTCCTGGAGGAAATTGTATGAATATTCGGCGTAGGTCTGTGGACAGAGGACTGTTACTGGGCTCATGGCTACAGTTTGATTTGGTTTCCACTGAGCGATGCAGGTCCCTGATGGTCAATGAAGGAAAAGATGCCCCTGAGAAAGCCTCCTTTGAATTAAAATTCAATGTATTTTACCTATAAAACCAGCTGCTTATTAATTATAAAGGTAAATGTGGATTAAACATATCTATATTTGCTTTCCAAGACAAAATGACATTAAAACTAAATATAGAGGGACAAAATTAATAAGGCTAGTTTAATTTTCCTTATGTGACCAAAATTTGTTTTTTCTTACTAGATGATGAAGACCTTTTCCTTTTACATATGCTGTGGCTGTGAATAGCCACAAGCCAAACTCATCTGTCTTCTCTTTAAAAGTTCTGCTATTGGCCTCACAATGCTTCACAGCAGAGGGCAGCGGTATTAACTTGGAAACTCAGAACTGGGGACCACCGAAACATCCCAAATTTATGGGGACTGAGCTGTGTCCATGCTTCTCCCCAGGGGTCTGCCTGACCTGCCTACCAGGTGGAAGCTGGACCACTGGAGTTGGCATGCCCTACCCAGGCCACCATCCCCCTGCACCTTCTCCAAGCTCATTTCTCTGCTCTGCACGTGCAGGTACAAACCCAAACCCTCCCAAGCCCTGCCTGCCATTGCTGTCCATTCTAGGTAGCAAAGCTTTAGTGCTCGGCTGCTTCTCCAGAGATGTTTTTAAGGGGATCATCTTTTACACTTTCAGAAAGGTATAAATGATATAAAACAGGTTTTTCATTTTCTGTATACTTTTATAGCATTTCTCACTTTGTTCTTTGGTCTAAGGCTCTAGTACCAATTCCCAGTCTGTGGCTTGTTAGGGAGCAGTGTGCACAGCAGGAAGGGAGCAGAGGCCAGTGAAGCTCCATCTGTCTTTATAGCTGCTCCCCATTGTTCGTTCAGATCTCTGCCTGAGCCTCACCTCCTGTCAGACCAGTGGCAGCATTAGAGTCTCACAGGAGCAGGAAGCCTCCTGTAAACACACATGGGAGGGACCTAGGTTGCACCTCCTTATCAGAATCTAATGCCTGGTGGTCTGAGGTGGAGCTGAGGCAGTGAAGCTAGCCTGGGACCATCTAGGTGCAGGAAAACAAGGTCAGGGCTCTGGCTGATACTTCACTGTGCTGAGTTGTACAATTTTTCATTATGTGTTCCAGTGTGACAATATTGGGATAATTGAAATGAAGTGCACACTAAATGTAATGTGCTTGAATTATCTCCCCACCCCCAGGGGGTGGAAAAATTTGTCTTCTATGGAATTAGTCCCCGGTGCCAAAAACACTGGAAACCGCTGGCCCCAGGGATATGGGTCATGGTTACCATCTACTTTTGCTCAAAATTTACTTCCTTCTGCGCCCAAGATGCTTCCTCCCGCCCACCCAGCTCTCACTCACTACTGCTCATGTGGCCTTTTACACAGTGGAGCTGACTTGAGGTCTCTCTTCAGGGTTCTGATGTCAGCGACCTCGAGAAAAAGCAGCACAGTGAGATGACATCTGAGGCCCAGGAGAAAGAAACACTGGGAGATCAGTCAGGGGTGACAGCAACTCAGATTTTCTTTGGTTAGTAACAGTAGCTGAAAACAGGAGCATCTGCTAAGAAAAATATTGTTAATGATCCCCAATTAAAATCACAAATGGGGTGAGGGTGAGGGATGAAAAGTTATCCATCGGGTACAATGTACAATATTTGCGTGTTGGGCACACTAAGCCCAGACTTTATCACTATACAATATAATCCATGTAACAAATGACAACTGAATCTCTAAGTCTATTGAAATATAAATAAATAAATAAAACAAAAATAAAATAAGCCACAGAGTACTAGGTGTAAGTGCACCTTTATTTTTATCAAAATGGGGCGTACATAGGAATATCACATATAGTTTGATGGCTCATGAAGTGAAATTTTCAACTATTTCTCTTCTGCCCTTTTATCATGTCTTTCCAATACGCACATTTAATCTAGAACTTAGATGGCTTGAAACAGCAACAGCAATTTCCATGAGTGCCCAAGCAGGAGGATCAGCACAAATTATTTAAGGGTGAACTTTAGGCAACTTGGTTAATACTTTTTGTAAGATGACTTCTATTTAAATTTAGCTCTACAATGGCAATGTGAATTGCAATAGCAGGAGAGCTTTATTTAGCATATTTAGAAAGTCTAACACAGCTATCCTTTACATTAACAATTTTTTTTCTAGTTTCACAAATTACTGTTTTCATCTGGGAAGATAAAAACATTTTATGAAATTTTTATTTAGTGAAAGCAGACCGGAGCATGAGAGTTAAGGCGCGAAAGCAAATTGCCTGAACTGGTAAACGGACTACCTGAGTTGTAAAGGTGTGACATCCCACTACTGTTTCCAGGGCTAAGTATTCTCAATTGTGAAACACTGACGTTTGCAGCACGCACCTCCCATGTGGCCCGGGGTAACTAGATGAGATGAATGGGAAGTTATCAGAGGAGTGCCAGAACCACACTGAAACCTTGATTGACATTAGCTAATACTGTCTTCAGTCACCTGTTGGAGATGTTTTGGAAAGATGTCATGATAGAATATTGCATACACATATTTAATAAAAAGAAGATTTTTGCAGATTAGAAACTACCTATCATTTGGTTAATGGTCTAAATTAGGTATTTCTCATTTATTCTCTCATTCAACAAATATTTACAGGGCATTAGGTATTCTGACATGACTGCACTGGGACGTGTCTCAGGGATGCATGGTGCATACTGGGGGGAAAGGCCCCCATCCTGGGTGTCCACTTGGCAGCAAGACGTGCTGGCAGGGCGATTAGTAAGAATTTCTTCTCTTCCAATCCCACAGCCATGTTCATGATTCATTGTCTCCTGCTGAGACTCTTTGCAATGAATTAGGCACATGCAGCTTCTAACGCAGCAGTTATGTGGAAATGCAGCTTTCTCCCTCTTACCCACCACCTGAGGGCCCACCTATGCCTTCAGAAATACTCTAATATGAAGCTCAGCAGAGGACTAGAGGGACCCAGGGGACCAGGGGACAGCACCGCTGTCAGGAGGAACTGTAAGATCCTCTCAGAGACTACACAGAGGTGAAGCAGCTTACTGGAAAAGCATGGACTGTGGGATTGTCTCGAGGTTTCAATACAGAAGCTTCCACTGGGTGACAAACTGGGCTGGTATGAGTAAAGTAATTCACTGCCTCTCGGGCGGCTTTTCTCTTTTGCAAAATAAAGCAAACACAGAGAGATTCATAGTGCTTTTGGAAAGACGTTGATATATGAAAGGCATGACACACGGCATACCATAGTAACCTGAGGAAAGGTGGCAAACCTTAGTGCCATCAGCAGCAGCTTGGGGAAGACCAACAGTCACGTGACTTGCAATTTTATGCTCTTAAGAGCTGGCACTTCTGAGATTGTTACCTTTTTTCAGCTTCTTATATGAACTATTGATAAAAACTTATTATTGTTGTTTTTTAACTTAACAACCAGCTTTTTAAAAATTTCAGATTAATATAAGGGCACAGATGAATAGGTTACATTGCTTGTGTTTGTTAGGTAAAGTCCAAGTTATAGTTGAGCCCTTTGCCCTGGAGGTGTGCCATGTACCCCTACACTGTGCCCATTAGGTGGGGGCTCACTACCCCCTCTCTCCTCATCTTTCTTCGCTCCCTTTTGCTTTCTACCCTACTTGAGTTTAACTGTGTTTTTCTCTCTGGTGGGTGTGTATTGGTTCTGTACTGGCTTCATGTTGGTACTGAGTGCATTGGATACTCGCTTTTCCATTCTTGTGGTACTTTACTAAGGAGAATGAGTTTCAACCCTATCCAGGTAAACACAAAAGATATAAAATCTCTGTCTTTTCTTATGGCTGAATAGTACTGCATAGTATATATATACCACAGTTTATTAATCCATTCATGGGTTGATGGGCACTTAGGTTGGTTTCTCTTGGCGATTGTGAATTGAGCTGAGATAAACATTCTAGTGCAGATGTCCTTGGTAAAATGATTTTATTTCTTCTGGGTAGATATCTAGTAATGGGATTGTGGGATCAAATGCAAAGTCTACTTTTAGCTCTTTGAGGATTCTCCGTTCTTCTTTCTGTAGAGGATTGACAAACAGTTTTAACAAGGGGGGTGGAAGATGGGGAGGACACCTGAGGTGAAAGATGAACCGTGATTCCAAGTGATATGTCTACATTGCATCAAATGAAACTAGGATATTGCAACGTTCCTGCATTCAACATCAATACAAATTTCAGAGATGATATTTAAGTTCTCAAACGAAAAACACGTAAAAAACCCTGCCCACCAGTAAATAAAGTGGCCTCAGGTTCCAGTCAGCCTCAGATAGACCCAGGGTATATGTCACATCCTAGTGTACTTACTCGGCTTTATTTCTAACAAGGTCCAGTTTAGAAAATGAATTACATGGTCAAAATATGAAAGGACAGATAGTTTATCTTATGGCTACCCAGGAAACTGGGACTAGCACTTGACTGTCTAAATATGGCATTTTTGAAATTCTAGATTCCATCATTCTAAATACTTTCATCATTCTTTTGGAAGCAGGTGAACACCTTTATAATTCTGGGAACTTCCAACATGTGAGGAAGACCTCTTATCTACCTCTGAGGTAATGTGGTGTTGGCTAATTACTGACTTTGGGGATTGGCTATGATCTAATGCTTCAAATAATATGGGCAGTGATCAGACTGCCCTTACAAAATATATTTGGCATATCACTATTTGCATATATCCTACTTAAAGGTAAAATATGAACTTCACTCAAAAAGAAATTAAAATGTAATTGTTAATTTTGTAAAATAAACTTTAGTATGTATATTTAAAGCTTTCAATGTGATCTTATGGGATACATACATATCAATAGAATAATGGTTATCTGAAATTGTTAATTTTCTAAATCATTAATTGTGAAAATATATTTCTGTTTCCATTCAAATAGACCTACTACTACATTCAATTATCAAAATATGTTCTTGGGAATATAAAAAACATGTTAGGTTTTACAAAAAGATAATTACCCCAAAGTCACCCAGGAAGATATCCCTTTTTTTTTTTTTTTTGAGACAGAGCCTCAAGCTGTCCCCCTGGGTAGAGTGCTGTGGCATCACAGCTCACAGCAACCTCCAACTCCTGGGCTCAAGCGATTCTCCTGCCTCAGCCTCCCAAGTAGCTGGGATTCCAGGTACCACAGGTACCCACCACAATGCCCAGCTATTTTTTGGTTGTAGCCGTCATTGTTGTTTGGCGGGCTGGGCTGGATTCGAACCCACCACCTTAGGTGTATGTGGCTGGTGCCTTAGCCACTTGAGCCACAGGGACTGAGCCAAGATATCTCTTTATTTCGACAAATTACAGTTGTTTTTTGGTTTTCTATTTATTTTTTTTTTAATTAAATCATATTTGTGCACATTAATACTATCATGGGATACAGTGTGCTGTTTCCATATACTATTTGAAATTTGAAATACTTTCATCCAATTGGCCAACATGGCCATCATGTCATTCTCATAATTGTATTTAGACATTTATATTCAACATTTAGAAACAGTTGTTTTTTTTTTAAATATACCTGAATATGCATAGTCAAAGTCTGAGTAATTCCTGGGGATACTTGCTACTTTCATGTTTCCTTCTATTTCTTTGGACAGTCTGTTCACCAGCTATCTACCTATTGTTTAGTCAGTATTTTCACTTGTTTCTAGTGGATTACTTACTTATTCTCAAAGACAGATCAGATTTAATCCACAATTGAACAAGAGCAGTAGATGTGCTCAGAAGGAAGCAGGGGCTGCTAGCCACGCCTCTGGGGAGAGTCTGGAGGCCGTGCACTTACAGAAAGCATGTGGCCAAGAAGCCTGTAAAGTTACTCATGATCATCACCCAAGAAAGTCCTACCAGGGGAGGTTCCCCAGTACAAGCTGTTAACCCTCTTCTTGGGGACCTAGACAGAATAACTTTATTTTTTTTAATTTTAATTTTTTAATTTCCGAGTATTCTGAGGTCTATATTTTGTTTACATACTTTGTGTACAGATGGAATCAAAGTTATAAGTGTGCCCTTCACCCAGATGGCGTGTGCTATACCCAACAGCTGTGAATGTGCTCATCCCCTTCTCTCTCCGCTCCCCCAGATTGGTTTTCATTGAGATTTACTTCCACGTGTGCACTTGAGTGTTGATCGATTAGTTCCAGTTTGATATTTAGTACTTGTTTGTTTCTCCATTCTTGCAATATTTCACTTAAAAGAGTGGTTTCCGGTTTCTTCCAGAGATTGTCTGAAAAGATACTAGATCATCATTCTTTTTTATGGCTGAATAAGTAGTCCATAATATGCATATACCACATTTTATTAATCCATTCACATAGCAGTGGGCACTTGGGTCATTTCCACATTTTTTTTTTTTTTGACTGTGATACCCGAGTGTAGGTGTCCTTTTTATAAAATGGCCTTTTTCTTTTGGGTGTATACTTAGCAATGGGATTGCTGGATCAAATGGTAGGTATACTTTAAGTTCTTTGAGGTATCTCTGTTCAATTTTTTATGCACCAACAGTGTAGAAGAATTCCTTTCTTTCCACATCAACAGCAGAATCTGTTGTTTTGAAATTTTGATATGAACCATTCTCATTGGAGTCAGGTAATATCTCATTATAGTTTTAAATGGCATTTCTCTAATGTTTAGAGACATTGAGCATTTTTGCATGAGTTTTTGGGCATTAGTATATCTTCACTTAAAAAGTTTCTATTCATGTCTTCTGCCCACTTTTTAATGGGGTTATTTGATTCTTTCTTGCTGATTTTCTTGAGTTCATTGTAGTTAGAATGACTGTACTACCCAAAGTGATTTACAGATTCAAGGCAATTCCTATTAAAATACTAGCACCATTTTTCTCACATCTATGAAGTTCTATACTTCCCAAGGAAGAACCAAGAAAGATCCCGAATAGCCAATGCAACTTTCGGTAATAAGAAGAAAGCTGGAAGCATCACTTCACCAGACTTTAAGCTATACTGAGGGCTACGATAACCTTGGTATAAGCACAAAAACAGAGACATCGACTTACGGAACAGAACAGAGAATTTAAATATGTGATCATCCTCAAATTCCCATCTGATTTTTGACAAAACACATAAAAACATACAGCGGTAAATAATCCCTGTTCAATAAATGGTGCTGGGAAAGCTGGATAGCCACATGGAAAAGACTGAAAGAATCCACACCTCTTACCACTCACAAAAATGAATTCACAATGTATAAAAGACTTAAATTTAGATCAGGAAACTATAAAAATCCTAGAAGAAAATGTTCGAAAAACTTATAGATAAAAACCTAGGCAAAGAATTCATGAAGAAGAAGCCAAAAGCAATTATAGCAACAACAAAAAAATAAATAAATGGGACATAATCAAATTAAAATGCTCTGCATAGGCAAGGACACAATCAAAAGAGCAATGGGAGAAAATATTCACAGGCTATGTATCTGACAAAGAACTGATGACCTGAATCCACAAAGAATTTACAACTTAAAGCCAGTGTTCCAAAGGAGGGCGGGCAGGAGGCGGGATCTCACCTAATGTGCACATTGTAAGGGTGTATAACACGCCCCCTGCATGAGGGGCTCTTCTACAAATGAAACTTTATCCTGGAAGTGAGAACAATGTAACCTAAATGTTGCACCTTCATATTAATTTGAATAAAGTTTTTAAAAAGCCAGTGTTCCACATGGTGAGTGCAGTGCCTGCAGCTCTCTCTCAGGTCCAGTGTTTATCCCTGATGTGTTTAACTTGTCCTGGACCTGCAGGTGCCAACAACCACCTCTCCCGAGCTCTCAATCTCCTGCTCTCCCCAGCACAGATTGAAAGTTCCATGGACGAATTCTCATTGATAAACAATGCCATGTGCAATTCCTCCTCAGTACTCTGTATGTTTCTATATTTTTTACTTTATTCCCTTTTTTTTGTTTAAAATCTTACTTCTACACGTAATAATTTTTTTTTTTTTTTGAGACGGAGCCTCAAGCTATCCCGCTGGGTAGAGTGCCATGGCATCACAGCTCATAGCAACCTCCAACTCCTGGGCTCAAGCGAGTCTCCTGTCTCAGCCTCCCAAGTAGCTGGGACTACAGGCGCCCGCCACAACACCCGGCGGGCGCTGTTGTTGTTTGGCAGGCCCGGGCTGGGGATTCAAACCCGCCACCTTAGGTGTACGTGGCTGGCGCCTTAGCCCATTGAGCCACAGGCACCGAGCCTACACGTAATAATTTAAAATGAAAACAAAAGCAAACATTTTACTACATCTCCTTTTAATTATCTCTGACATTTGGAATTTGCCATATTTCAAAGCATTTAATTATATAAAAGGGCATTTGTAATCTTTCATTTAGTTTTTCCTGTATTGCTCCATGTGGATTAAATGTCCTAATTTTCTATTTTATTTTCTACATTTTTTTCCAGGACATCAAGGAAAATTGAAATCTTGATTAAAAGTACATCATTTAAGTAAATTATAGAGACTAATTACTTTTGGGGATGGAATTATTCATCTTAAGTAGTTGGATACAATTGATACAGGCAGACTATTTAGATAACTACTTTGGAATCTTAAAATTTTGATTATTTTGGCTTGGCACCTGTAGCATAGTGGTTAGGGCACCAGCCACATACACTAAGGGTGTCAGGTTCCAACCCAGCCCAGGCCAGGTAAAAACCATGATGACAACTGTAACAAAAAATAGCTGGGTTTGGGGGGGTGGGGGTGGCTGCAGTCCCAGCTACTTGGAAGACGGAGGCAAGGGATTCGCTTGAGCCCAAGAATTGGAGGTTGCTATGAGTTGTGACGCCATAGCACTCTACCAAGGGTGACATAGTGAGGCTCTGTCTAAAAAAAAAAAGTATATATATATATGATTATTTTATTTTATATATATAACTGATATAATTTATATATATCATTAATGATATCATTTATATATATAAATGATATGTATAAATGATATATATGATATATAAAAATGATATATATATTTTATATATAAAAATAATCATATATATTATTAATAATCATATATGATTATTTTATTTATATATGATTATTTTATTCATATACAAATTGAACTTCTCCCTTTTGTTCTGTGCTAATATTTATCTGTATGCTTCAACTTGCTTTAGAGATTTACATTAAGTCCTTGGGTTTTAAATAATTATTTCATTTTTACCAACATCTCCCAAGAGTTTCTCCATTACGATTATATTTTGGAGTCTATCTTATAAAAGTCTGCCAACACTAAGGATGGTG
>CAUYQV010032009.1:0-13974 GCA_963574575.1 Galagoides demidoff | reverse complement strand
TTTTTTGGTTGCAGCCATCATTGTTGTTTGGCAGGCCCGGGCTGAGGATTCAAACCCGCCACCTTAGGTGTATGTGGCTGGCGCCTTAGCCTCTTGAGCCACAGGCGCCGAGCCTTAGATTTAAGTCTTTCCGAACAGTTTAAATTTCTCAGGACAATCACAGAAGCAATCATTTCACTACCAAGGAACATAGTTAACAGCATCCTTTCTGATTGACCTATGCAAGTTTCAGTTTGTTCAGATTATTGGTGTTGCTGGCATGGCTTCGTTTGTTTTGGTCCAGGTGGCTTTTTCTTACTTTTGTGTATCTGAATACTTTTGTAATGACCTACGTATTAGCAAGTGTTAACTGCTAATACTAATTGTGGCAGATAATGTATGGTGATTTGGTTCAACACCCATTCCCAGACTCTTCCCCCTTTTCCCTCTGAGAATTGAAGAGCCAAAACCTTCATCTCTGCTTTTCCTTTGCATCTAGAAGTGGCCGCATGGCATAATTCTGGCCAGTGAGCTACAGACTAAAGTCACTGGGAAGGGGTACCCTCTCCGGATATGAGTCAAAGTCTTGCTAAAAAAAAAAAAAAAGAAAAACAATTGCCTTTCACTTTTCCCCAAGAACATAAATCTAAGGGCTGCCTGAAAGGGCAGTGGTCATCTTGAGACCATGAAGGAGAGACACAAGGATGTCATGCTGATGAAGTTAAGAGCACACAGCAGACAGCAAGCAGCAGACAGCCTGGTTCCTGATGGCACCACTGACCCACTGTACCAGCCCTGGCCTCCTACCCTTGCACTTCTTATTATGTGAGACAATAAGACACCTATCTGTTTTAGCCAGTATAGTCAGCCTCTCTGATACTGCCAAGTGTATCACCAGCTGATTCACTAGTGGGTTTTTTTTTTTTTTTTGAGACAAGAGTCTCACTATGTTGCCTAGAGTGGTGTAGCGTTGTCATAGCTCACAGCAACCTTACACTCTTGGGCTCAAGAGAACCTCCCGCCTTAGCCTGCTGAGTAGCTGGGACTATAGACACCCACCAAAATGCCCCACTAGTTTTTCTATTTTTAGTAGGGATGGGTTCTTGCTCTTGCTCAAGCTAGTTTCCAACTCCTAAGCTCAGGCAATTCACCCGCCTCCACCTCTAGAGTGCTAGGATTATAGGCGTGAGCCACTAGACCTGGTCTTGAATCACTAGTGTTTAAAAGAAGATACCACACCAAACATGAAATTAACTGTTTATATCATGTACCACTATTAAGGACATAACTGATTTTTCAAGGCACCCCGAATATTAAGACATAATTATACTTTTGCATTAGCAAAAGGGCTTAAGATTTTCATTACATTATCTGTTCTAGAAACCAAGTTAAAAACCATTTAAAAATGCTATAATAATCTGCTTTGGTATTGTCTTAGCATTTTTGAAAATGTATCAAACATTTTAATAAACTATTTGTTTTCCCATTGATCTCTTCATATGCTCATATTGTGTTAAAACACATAAGCTCCCTTTCAGTGTATGAACGTTTGCATTTGAAAGAGACGTGACAGTAGGAGACTAGAACACAATCAAATGGTAGACAGCAGAACGGAATGGTTTGGCCAATAGTAGAAAATTCAGACAGCTCTGAACTACCTCTATAAATGCCAAGGTTTGTGTGTAGCTTTACAAAACTCAAAGTTGAAACTTCTGAACAAATTTTGGGGAAGCAATTTTGTTGGAAAATACATTCAGAGAAGGTTATTCTTTTATACAATATAAGCTGGTGAGAAAGAGCACACGGGCTCTAAGGCCAGACTGCCTGTGCCCACACCCTGCTTTCCTTTCACAAGTTTTGTGACCGTAGGTGGGTATTAGCTTAGGCTGCCAAACAGAATGTCACTCTGTTGCCCAGGACAGACCAGCAACCTCCAGCTCCTGGGTTCAAGCAGTCCTCTAGTCTCAACCTCCTGGCATCTTGGTGTTGCCTGAGTAGATGGGACTACTGGCGTGTGGCACCAAGCCTGGCTCATTTTTAAATTTTTTGCAGAGATAGGGTCTCACTCTCACTGAGGCTAGTCTCAAACTCAAGCGATACAACTACCTCAGCCTCTCAAAGTGCTACGATTACAGGTGTGAGCCACTATACTTGGCCAGTTTCAGGCATTTTTTTTTTTTTTTGGAAACATAGTTTCACTCTGTCACTCTGGGTAGAGTGCTCTGACATCATAGCTCACAGCAACCTCATTCTGGGGTTCAAGCAATCTTCCTGCTTCAGACTCCTAAGGAGCTGAGACTATAGGGACCACCATATTGCTCTGCTTGTTTTTCTATTTTTAGTAGAGATGGGGGTCTCACTTTTGCTCAGGCTGGTCTCAAACACCTGAGCTCAGGCAATCCACCTGCCTTGGCCTCCCAGAGTGCTAGGATTCCAGGCGTGAACCACACGCCTGGCCCAATTTTAAGAATTTTTAACCAAGACTTTCATCTGGGCAGTTTTTTCCAGCTCTCCTCTTTACTCTGTTTCTTACACACACACACACATGAACACACACTTCTTTGAGAACTGTTGGGAGAAAGCCCATTTTTGCTGATGGAAATGTATTGGGGGTGGTTTTAAAAAACCACTCTCCTAAAAACTCGTTAGCTACTTTTTACAGATTGTGGCTGCACACAGACATTATAATTTTCATGAGAAGAATCATTGCAAACAATATTTCTTTGTGTAAGACCATTCCATAATTAAGGCAAAGACATTAGCAGTGTCAATAGTGATCTATAATTGCTAATGTTTATTGAGTGCTCACTCTGTTTCAGGCACTGTTCCAGCAGTTAAGATGTATTTATTTAGTCTTCATAACAACTCTATGAGGTAGATAACATTGTTGTTCTCATTTTAGTTGAGGAAACAGGCACAGAGCAGTTAAGGATTTTGTGCAAGATCACAGTGCTAGTAAATGACAGAGCCAGGTCCCAAGCTGAAAATTGCAGTCTTTCTACTAGGCTGTCCTACAGCTATCCTCACCCAGGGAAGGTGCTTGCTGGCAGTGCTCAGTGTGCTATCTTCTTTTAAACACTAGTGATTCAGTGCTTGAGTCTGCCTAGGAAAAGCAGACTCTGTTCTAACCAATGACTCAGGTTCATCACACGTATAGACAAGAGAAAGTTTATTTCTGCTCTGGAAGACGATGAAAATGGATTCACTTGGTTGTAGAAAAAGGCCAATTTTCTAAACCACCCAAATATCCCCCAAATCAAGAGATTTTTAAAAAGTATTCCAATATTCCTATTTGTAAGATTCCAGAGAAATATATTTACCACGATGGAAAACCTAAAATTGAGAGAGCTCAACATTTTTAAAACATTTTCTTAATATAAAATCTAATAGTTATGTTGACTAAATTATTAGAGAAATATAACAGGCAAGTCACAGCAGCCTCATTACTATTCACAAAAACTCACAGTGTTGCAAGTGATCTGAACAAGTCTATAACAATGAACGTTTTCTTACAAGGTTTTTATTGAGAACAGTTAGGGATGTTTTGCCCCGTATCTAAAAACAGTATTTCTAAAGTAACACTTTTATAAAGGAGACTCTAAAAATGGCTAAAATGAAACACTAATTGAAAGTTCTGAGTTTATCCATTTAGTCCTCAATTCTCAAAACAATCTGAAGATGTCATTATTACCTACATTGTGCATAGAGCAACTAAGGTATGGAAAGGTGAAATACTTTGCCCAAAATCATACAAGTAAATGGTGAGGCTAGAATTCAAATCCAGGAATCCTGGCATATAGCCACTAAGTATCAAAATATAGATAAAATACTTTTGTTGAACAAACCTAACTATGACAGAAGTGAAATGATAGAAAGATGGCAAAAAGGAATTTCCATGCATTTTTCATGATTTTGTTCTATCATTCAAATGTTCCCATAATTTTTTAAAATAGATGTATTTGTACTTTCATTCTATTTTCCTTATATCCAAATCAGTAATGTTTTATTCTTTAAGTATTTTTTTAAACAAGGGCTTACTAAACACTGAAATTCCCTAATTTTCATTTCAGAGAGTAAAATGTTCATCCCAAATTAGCCCTTGACAGTAACTCATTTCTTTTTTGAGAGATGGTGTCTTGCTATGTTACCCAGGCTGGAGTGCAGTGGCTACTGACAGGTTCAATCATTTCCCACTACAGCCTTGAATTCCTAGGCTCAAATGATCCACTTCCTTTCTGGAGTAGCAGGACTACAGGCCACTGAGTTTGGCTCCCTGTCAATAAGTTTAAAAGTAACAAAGTATTTGTTCTTCTTACAGTTATTTACTTAGTATTTATTAATTATTTTGAGACAGGGTCTTGCTCTGTTACCTGGGCAGAGTGCAATACAGTAATCATAGCTCAATGAAGCCTCAAACCTGTGGGCTCAAACTATTCTCCTGCCTCGGCCTCCCAAGTAGCTGGTTAATTTTTCTATTTTTTCTAGAGATGGGAGTCTTGCTCTTGCTGGTCTTGAACTCCTGGTCTCAAGCAATCGTCCCTCAGTGGCCTCCAAAAATGCTAGGATTATAGGCATGTGCCATCATTGCTTGGCCCTGAAGTCTATTAAACTTTAAAGAAATTAAAATTTTTTCTTCTGATTCTTAAAGCTTCTACATTAGCTTTATTTAAGACAATTTTGAGCTTCATTAGGCCTAAAAGCTTTGGCCAGGCAAATATTCACCAACCCGTGTGTTTTAAGTATTAAACATTAATTCAAGAGATGCTCACACCTCAAGAGTACACTCTGGCCAGCAAAATTTGGCTCCATGTACTCTAAGATGGCAGCCATTCAAAAATCTGAATTCTCATGCCTTTTAAAGAAAGTTCTCTCTGAGTCATTTTAGGCTGTTTTGGGGAGGCTGTGGGCATCAAAGTATACATGCAATGTTTATACCAAGCACTCAGACCAGTACTCCAACTCCAGTACTACCTCTAAAGGGGATGTTTTGGAAACCTAAGTTTTGAAATGGGACAAAGACTGATGGCACCACTTGCTTCTAATAGACAGAGGTCAGGGAAGTATCTTATGATGTATGGGACAGTCCCACATGATGAAACGTACATCAGTATCCTGCGTCTAGTCCATTCATGAAGTAGAAAAATTGTTTGCAATGATCTGAATCTAGAATCTAACTCCTTCCTATATATAAAAACATTTTGGGGGGGGTCATGGTTTTAAAATTCATCAAAGAAATTCATTCATTTCTGAGTATGCAATTAATGTGCAAGTCAAAATTGTATATTTTTTGTTCAGCACAATTCATCACTTTTTGAGGACAAAAAGTCCTATCAATGGAAACTTGTTTATCAGTCTACATGGTTGCTGTCCACAAGTAGTGACTGTGAGCAAACTGGCCCCCCCCACCCCCCGTCAGCCTACTTCCATTATTTCTGCCTAAACATTTACATAGTGAAATTAATTGAATTATAAGTTACTTTCATTTCTATTTCATATAATTATATAAAATTATGTGTGTAGAAGATTTATTTATGAATGTCACTTCGTTGCAAAGGGGGCATGATATTCTTTATAAAAAGGCAGCAATGGGACAGATGGGGTAAGATTTATAGAATTAGATGTCAGCTGTAATACAAGAATGCAATTGCATAGATGGAAAATTAAATAGCTAAAGATGACTATCTACTAGTAATATTAAACATTTAATCAAACAGAAAGAAAAACCTCTTCAATGCTTGTGTTGGAACCCATAATTAAATGTCACAGTATGTCCTTTCTGATGAAACAGTATGTTCTAACTTTCAGACGGCTATGCAGATGGGCTATCAATAGCCCAGGAGAGTAGGATCAGTGTTGCTTTGTCCCGGTTCCTCCTCCTCTTCTACCCTCAGATGCTGATGTATAACATAAACAGAGCTTTGTTAGGTGGTGGGACTGTTGTTTGCTGTGTGGAAAATCTAATTATTACCACCATCCTCCACATTTCATTTACATACCGTTGATACTCTTACTATCCTTCCCTCTTCACTACAAAGCCAAACAGTTTGTTCACATTTTGTGGATCCAACCTTTTAAAAAAGGTCAAGCAATAAGCTACTTTGTACAGTTTACTGCACAATGATAAACGTTCAAATGGCTAAACATATTTTTATATAATTAATCTTCTCAGCAGCTACAAAGACAACTATGAAAAATACATAATAAAGGGAACATTTCCAAAGAAGTCTGGTAAGAAGTAGCCAATGTGAAAGCATACAGAATTCTAATTGTTACCTTTAACATTCTTTCATATATACATGCATCCTTTAGATTTAAAAAGATCAGTACAACTCTCAGCAGCAGGAAAAATAAATAGAAAGATTCGGGAGGGCAAATTTGAATCTGCAGATGTTAAGATTTTAAGGTTTTTATCTTTTAAATTCATTATCAGTATCCTCTATTACAGAAAATTCAAAATAAACTTTCGGTCATAATTTGTTATGAAGTAACCTACCTGGAATGGGAATTAGTTGATAAAATTTAAGTATTTTTCTTGCATTTCTGTATTTGCAGGTAATAAACCTTAAATTGTATTACTGCCTAATGAAAGTGTATATTGGCCAGGTGCAAGTGCCTCATGCCTGTAATCCTAGCACTCTGGGGGGCTGAGGCAGGTGGATTGCCTGAGCTCACAAGTTTGAGACCAGCCCAAGCCAGAGCAAGAACCGATCTCTAAAAATAGCTTAGCATTGTGGCAGGGGCCTGTAGTCCCAGCTACTTTGGAGGCTGAGGCAAGAGAATTGCTTAAGCCCAAGGGTAACAAAGTGAGACTGTCTCAAAAAAAAAAGAAAAGGTGTATATGGATTTTTTTTTTCAAATTAAATGAAAGTATACTTGACAAATTAGCTTATTAAGTTTAAGGTTGTACATAAAATTGTAATAATGACAATTCAAGTAAGGTAAAGAGAATAAACCATTTATTAAAACACTGTGTGATAAAATAAACTTTTTGATCCAATGCTACACTGGTAAACATTTCCCCCTCATCTAAAGTATAGTTAATTTATATCATCTGACCACAACTAGAAAATAATTCTTTTACCACTCAATAATTGAATAGTGAGGTAACTGCAGATAAAGGTTTTTTTGATCAGTCAATGATAAAGAATGATAACTTTTTAAAAGACAATCGACATTCCATATGCCCAAAAGTTTAATTTTATTTACCCTGTTCAGTGGCCCAAACTTAAACTGCTCTTATCAAATAAAGCTTTCATCAATCACCCCCTTCTCCCTGCTAAAATAAGTGTTAGGAACAAATTAAGGATAAGAGTTGGGTTTTAAACTCACTTTATTTGCTACTATAACATGCTGTCCTTTTTTAGCTGATCAATAAGCATGCAAAAAGTTCTCCTCTGAAAGGAACTGCTTCCACAACTAGTACATCAATGGGAAAGTTATAAAGGTCGTTCAATTTTGAGTTCTCTCCTTTTTTATAGCACTTCTAAGCAGTGTGTGTGACACACACCACAGAGGTAGGAAAGACCATCTTTTGTAAATTATCTTCTTCATTGTGGAGAATTTCTGAAAATAAAACCGGCAAAATACTAAACCATGCCTTTAATGAGTCTGAAAAGACCACAGCTCCATTGGCTCCTTATTTGAAGAATTAATCCCCTGGAGTGTTCTAGCTCTTGTAGGGCACTTGATAACAAGATCCACCAGGGCTTTGAACAACTGCACTAAGAAAGCCTTCTGCCATTCTCATTTGCCGATTCTTTGGACTACCCAGTCCTGCTGGCAGAGAGGGCAGCGATTGTTCTGTTTCACCCACAGGGACATGCAGCAGTTGTGGAAGGAATGGTTACACTCTCCCCAGACCACTGAAAGAAAAAGAAGAGTTGATATTATATATTTCAATTTAATTACTAAACTCAAAATTACAGCTTAATTCATATTAACAATAATAATTATGGAGCCGGGTTTGGTGGCATCAGTCTGTAGTCCCAACTGCTCTGGAGGATGAAGTGGGAGGATCACTTAAGCCCAGGAGTTTGAGGCTGCAGTGAGCTATGACTGTGCCATTGGATGGGCAACAGAGTTGAGACCTTGTCTTGAAAAAAATTTTTAAAATAAACAAAAAAAATCATGGCTCATAGTCTTGAAAAAATATGGTTAACTGGGCAAAATAATTTTTTCTGTCTACAAAGACATAGAAAGTGAAATGTGTAAGTTACATTTAAGAGGCAAGTCTCAGTTTACGGGCCTTCCCATCTCTGTTCTAGAAGGTATAGGGGATATGATGATCCCTAATTCCTACACAGCACCACATGCTGTCTTGAAGTTAGGTGATTAAAGGATTCAATCCTCCTTAGATCCTAGATCTTCTCAGTTATGCACTGACTTTAGAGATCTTTTGAGATTTATTTTATCGAAAAATGGGCGGCGCCTGTGGCTCAAAGGAGTAGGGAGCTGGCCCCACATGCTGGAGGTGGTGGGTTCAAATCCAGCCCCAGCCAAAAACTGCAAAAAAAAAAAAAAAAAAAAAGAAAGAAAGAAAAATGACCTCTTGATTTTAATTTATCTAATGAGTTTTAAATGTTTTCAGTTCATAGTAGGCTATTTGAAATGTGTAATATGCTTCTAAACATTATCAGTTAGTTATACATCTATTGAGCTGTTTTCCAAAAGTGATAAATTGTGTTAAGTAATAAATAAGCAGTGCAACAAGACATACAATGACATTTTCAAAGTGGATGGCTAGAGAGAGTTCTCTTGGTGATCAAAAGGGCCTACCCCTTACGATATCCAAATTAGTATTTTTTTTCAACAAGCAGCATGACAGAAATAGTTTAAGCCAAGGGAAATCACCTATAGTTTGGAATACAATCTCAAACTTGGGCTTCATGTGTCCTTTGCTTGACAAGGTTAAATGAAAGAAATAGCGGGGAAAAAAAAGAAAAAATATTTCCCATAACAATTGGCTGTAGAAGGTAGGAGGAAATGGGGAAACATTTTAAGTGTTTCAGGAGAAAGAAACAGGATTGGATCAAACCTGTATAAATCATCAAGAAGCTGTATGTAAGCCATGCAAAAAACAGTATTAAGTCTTGTATTTTAGAAAAATCTACAAAAACTTTTATACAATAATCTAGAAGTGATCACCTCAAGAAATAGAACATAAAAAACCTTTGAACTGCTTAAAATATTTAGCCTAAGACAAATTTTTTAGTGTTAAGACTATAAAGAAAATTTAATTGATTTTAGTACACAAACCACATTCCAAAAAAATTTTGAGAATTTTTTCTACCTTAATTAAAAAGTTAAATGGAGTATCGTAAGAGTACTAAAAACTGAAATGCTTTATTAGAACCCACACTGACCTGTAACATAACCAAAATTCAAATGTTTTGACAATTTTCTCATTTTATATTTTTAACAGAAGATAGTTTATTCTTTTTGATTCCTAAAATGTTTATTATATTCCACGTCTGGAATATATAACCAATTCTTGAATATAGCCATAAAAAGAACTTGCAGAACTCCAAGAACCAACACATTTTATATTAATAATGGATCATTGGTTTACAGTTTATTTTTGTGTATTGATAAAGTCAATCTTAATTTCAAATTCAAACATCCCCACTGAGAGAAAACCTTCAGTTGAAAAAGCAAGAGAACAAAATTACAACATACCAACACAATCCTCTTGTTTGTTTTCAGCTTGACATCTAAGACAGGCATCTAAAAGTAAACAAATAGCGATTCTCATTCTGATGCTCAGAATGCAATTTTTAAAATTTAGACACTTCAAAGTCAAAAGCCTGAAGGGTTAGAGATGGAGATAACAGACTTGTACAATTAATTTCTCATCTGAACCTATTTAAAAAGGAATAAAATACAAGGCATTCTACTAATTTACTCATGACCAGAAGCAATTTCACAAGGGTTAACAAATCCTCTATTTTACAAGCTCTGATGAAAAGATGCCCTGACAGCACCATGAGAGAAAAACATGCCATACTCCCCTGCCTTTGTAAGTTACTGTAAGATCACTGGGCACACGCAGGGCCAGTTTATTTTCTAGACACTCCTTTAAATATGTCATGCACATATACTGGCATTTGTTTATATAGACATAAAAAAACCTACAATAATACTAAGAAACCAAAAATAAAGTTTACTGGGAGGAGCGCTGGAATGAGGAGAGTTTTTACTACCCATATACCTTCTTAAATTTTTGAACTATGTGTTTGTATAACCTATACAAAAATTAAATTGAAAAAAACTTGGATTCTTTCATAAACAAGTTTTCTTGAGTTACCCATACTTATTAACAAAGACATTTTCTTTCAGCAACTCATAAAAAGTAACTTCTTACTTTCTTCCCTAAGACACTTGTGAATTCCTTTAAAATAACTATTTTGTAAGCTTCCAAAAGGTCATTACTGATAGTCATCCAAACCAGATTGGTGAAAACTGAGATGT
The DNA here is from genome assembly GCA_963574575.1 of Galagoides demidoff. Classification (NCBI taxonomy): domain Eukaryota; kingdom Metazoa; phylum Chordata; class Mammalia; order Primates; family Galagidae; genus Galagoides; species Galagoides demidoff. The sequence continues at coordinate 3,528 of CAUYQV010032009.1, read as the reverse complement.
AGAAGGGAAAGCAAGGGCTCCAGGCAGGTAGCTCTGGAGTCAAATCCCACTTCACATTTACTAGTCCAATGGCCCCAAACCAATTATTAACATCAATTCTCTCATTTGTTTAAAACAAACAAACAAAAAAAACTACCATGAGGTATTTACATACTGAAGATGATACATGTTTTTTGAGAATTTATAGATAAATACTAGTACTAGTTTTTTTTTTTTTTTTAAAGAAAATCCCTACTTTGCAGGTAAGTCTGAGCCCAAAGCATCTACCCAACAATGGCAAAGTATTTTAATAAATTATTGGAGTGTAAAAACTAAGAATAGATATACAAGATGTTTTCAAAATTCAATCTGTGGTACTGTTAGCTTGATGTAGGAGGTAACAGAGAAATATTTTAGGGATCAAAAATGGACTCATTCACTAGATGGAAGAAGAGTCAGAGTCAGGTAAAAGAAAATTCGAACAAACAGATAAAAATAATTTTTTAACATAAAACACATAAATAGAAGAAAAATAATTCTGTAAAAATAGAAACACGGTGGAGTTGAAGCCTGCTTCTCTTTTTACACTGGATTATGCTCAGGCATTTGTTTGCTCCTCTCTGCAAGCTCTTACCTTTAAAATAACACCACTGCCACCCTGGGCTCTTCAGTGTGGATTAAAAACAACCACGGCCTCCTGAGGCTTTCTTCAATGCCACAAATACTAAGAGTTATGTACTGGGGTCATCAAAATGACCAGGGCTAGATCCCAAAGGAGCTCACCAGCAAATGGGGAGGCAGACAAACCACCAAATGTCCTAAGGATTCTAACAATGAAGATAAGCTACCTGGATCTGGCACTAGTTCTGTGCAATCACAGAATTTTAAGACTATTAGGGGATCCTAACTAGCCTCTTTACAAGTTAGGAAATCAAGGCTCCAAAAGGTTATGTGAAATGCCCAAGATAATAAACAGTCATGCAGGCTACCTAGCTAACATATAGTCATGCTGGCTACTGTGACTTGGCTGTACTAGCAAACCTCTTCCCTTCTTCTTCACCAGTACTCGCTCCTTTCAGACAGAGAGTGGAAACCAAGAGGAGTGTCACTCACATCAGAATGGACAGGAAAATCTTCCAGCAAAAGTATTATAAATCGATTAAGGGCATAACATAAATCTCAAATATTAAGGAAACAGAACTAGTGGATTCTTAAGGGGAGTGGAAGGGAGTTGTACTGCAGGGAAATACATTATTAATAGGTACTTTAAAAGTCTAATATATAGCATGAAAAATAAATAGATATCTAAAATTAAGGTCTTTCAAATGGAAAAAAAAATATTTGAATCTCATTGTTGTAAATCCTCTTTGAAACACGTCTTTATGAAAAAAAAAAGACAGAAGAAAGCATAAATGGAGAAATCTCTTGATTTTGGTAGGTTAAAATCTCATCCCTTAAGGAAGAAGAAATTTTCTTTATGCTCTCCAATTCCTTCATTTTTCACAAGTCATGAAGCTTCCAAACTACAGAAAGTTCAGTTTTCTTCAACCTTCAAGGAACAACATAATTTAAAATACTCTCACTGTAATTTAAAATGCCCTATTAAAAAACCATAATTTGCATTTAAATAGCACCTGTTTTCCAAGTAGCCTGAGATTTAGAACCATATAAAACATAACGAGATTAAGTTGTTCTGAAATGTTTCACTTGGTCCTTTGTTTTAATTCAAAATATTATAGAAAAAAGACATGTTTACAAAAGACCGTTTGCCACAAAAATATGACTCAGGGCACTATCTTCAAGAAATTTCATCTTAGGACGAAGAGGGGGGGAAGATGGAGATCAGGTTTTATGTTTCTGAGTGCAGGGCTTACATTCTTCAATTCCCATATAACTTAAATTTCCTTGAACCACACTGTATTCCCGTCAAGCCAAGCTAGTGCTATTTGACCCATCTTAGATCAATCCAGATTTAAAAGTCAGCCGCACAGTAGCATAATACGGAACTCATCATACGAAAATGCACTGGCAGTTAACACTTCTCTTCCCAACGCCTCTCAAACAGACCTGAGAGTGTCGTTTCTGTGCAAGATGACTCCTAAACGTCACTTTGGTGTTTTGATCAAAACCATTAAAGTGCACTGCTGAATTACGGCCTTTGCTTCAAACCCTTTGCAGCATGCTTTTAGAATTGGGGCTGGGCTGGCCACACCAACTGAAATGGTTCTTCCCAGCTTCTATCAAATCACCCAGTTTGTTCTCCTGGGTACACTCATTACCACCTGAAATTACCCTAATTCCTCCGTTTATTGCCCGTATTTATCTCCAGAACACAGAAGACTGGGTGCGGGGCGCCAGTTGGAGGACTCCACGGCCCTCAGACCAGCTGCAGCACGAGCACAGCCCTAAGCAGCCCTACGCCGCCCCACGCCTGGCAGGGCCACCCCTGCCACTCCCTAGACTGAAGGTTACCGAGGTTTCAGGCGCCCGCCCTCCGTCCCGCACCGCCCGGAGACAGCCCGCGAAGGCCGCAGTTCTGCCCAGGCCGCGCACGCTGCGCTTACCCATCACCTGGACCCTGCAGATGGCGCACGTATCGCACTCCACGTCCCAGCTCCACATGGCCACCGCGTTCCACTTCTTGAGAGAGAACATTTTGTCGCCCCCCGACTTGGAGGCTGCGCCCCCGGAGTGAGAGGCCAAGGCACAAGGTTCCTCGCCGTCTTCCACGTCGGCCATGGCGGCGGCGCGAAGCCGGCCGGGTAGACGTTGGGTCGGGGGAGGGGGGGTGGCTATGGTGGCTCCGTTGGGCCGCACGACGGGCCACAGCGCCGCCCGCAGTCCGCGGACCACCGCCGCTACTAGACCCGGACAGCCCGCGATAGGCTGGCGCGGCCTAGTGACGTCAGCTTACGCCAGCGCCGGGGGGCGGGGACTGAGAGCCGGCAGGCCCCACACTGGAGCCGCCGGCTAATGTCTTCGGGCGGCTGAAATGGGGCTGCTGCGGTGTAGAGTGTTACTCATGTCGGAACAGGCGAACGGATCGTGTTGTGCCTGTATTAAACTTGCCACTCTCAGAATTCATTGTTTCTTCTCTCCCCACATGTAAAACTATCAGAGCAGGGACCGTGTTCTAATCATCCTCTCTAAGAAATAACTGGTCTTTAGGAAGCTTCATTATTTGTTGTGAGTAAATTAATGACCTAGAAGATCTAGAAGTCTGGTTCACTGGCTCGGCGCCTGTGGCTCAATCGGCTAAGGCGCCAGCCACATACACCTAAGGTGGCAGGTTCGAATTCCCAGCCTGGGCCCGCCGAACAACAATGATGGCTGCAACCAAAAAACGGCTGGGCGTTGTGGCGGGTGCCTGTGGTCCCAGCTACTTGGGAGGCGGAGGCAGGAGACTCGCTTGAGCCCAGGAGTTGGAGGTTGCTATGAACTGTGATGTCATGGCACTCTACCCAGGGGGATAGCTTGAGGCTCCGTCTCAAAAAAAAAAAAAAAAAAAAAAAGAAGTCTGGTTCACTGCTTCTCGCACTACTTGGTTTC
>CAUYQV010032006.1:0-15217 GCA_963574575.1 Galagoides demidoff | reverse complement strand
CATTAATGCAGTCATGGAGTACAATGTGCTGGTTTTATGTACAATTTGAAATATTTTCATCAAACTGGTTAACATAGCCTTCACAGCATTTTCTTGTTGTGTTAAGATATTTATATTCTACATATAGTAAATTTCACATGTACCCTTGTAATTTGCACCGTAGGTGTGGTCCCACCAATTACCTTTCCTCCACTCATCCTCCCCCCTCTCTCCCCTTTCCCCATATTCTTGAGCTATAATTGGGTTATAGCTTTCATTTTTTTTTTTTTTGAGACGGAGCCTCAAGATATCCCCCTGGGTAGAGTGCCATGGCATCACAGCTCATAGCAACCTCCAACTCCTGGGCTCAAGCCAGTCTCCTGCCTCCGCCTCCCAAGTAGCTGGGACCACAGGCGCCCGCCACAACTCCCGGCCATTTTTTGGTTGCAGCCATCATTGTTGTTTGGAGGGCCTGGGCTGGGGATTTGAACCCACCACCTTAGGTGTATGTGGCTGGCGCCTTAGCTGATTGAGCCACAGGCGCCGAGCCACTTCTACAAGTTCTTAAGGACCCTATTCAAAATCTCTCTCCCCAGCATGTTCTCCCCATTTACCCCAGTGGAAGGTTGTTTCAAAGCCCTTGAAACTCCTATTATAGAAATAATATTCTAGTCATTCATGTATTTTTTGACTTCAGATCGTTCAAGGATATTTGGAACAGTAATGTGACTATTTTATGATTCCATTTATTTATTTAGAGACAGAGCTCATCATGTCATCCTCAGTAGAGTGTCATGGCGTCACAACTCACAGCAGCCTCAAACTCTTGGGCTTAAGCCAGTAGTTCTCAACCTTCCTAATGCGTGAACCTTTAACACAGTCCAAAGGGGTCGCACCCACAGTTTGACAACCACTTAAGTGATTCTCTTGCCTTAGCCTCCCAAGTAGCAAGGCCTGTCGGTGCCCAGCTATTTTTTTTTTTTTTTGTCGTTGTTTAGCAGGCCCAGGCTGTGTTTGAACCCACCAGCCTCAGTGTATGTGGCCAGCGCCCTAACCACTGGGCTATGGGTGCCGAACCTGATTGCTTATCTTTACACACATTTGTATTTTGTTTTCCCACCTAAGTTGCAAGCTCCTTGAAGGCAGGGATCCAGTGTCATGCCTTTTCCTACTGTTTACATCTCCTAGCAGATGCTTCCTATGTGTGGAAACCACTCAATAAATAGTTGAATAAACAGCCAGTTTAAAAAGCATAAATTTGTCACCGAGAGTTATAGTGATCTGTTTGCTGATTTTAAGAATCTTCACGGAGTACATGAATGCTCAGGTAGACCCTGAGAGTTATGCAAGTCACTCTAGAAATGATGAGTGATCTTACTTGGACATACAGTTACACCCAGGAAATTTCCATGCCTTGCGCTGTTTGCAAAGGACAGTTAGCATTAAGAACAAAATGTGAATGGATTGATGATGGTTTACTTAAGTAAAGAGTATGCTAAATTCACAAAGTTTACATGAAAGTCTCTTTTTTGAATCCTATAGGATGTTTTCCTTGGAAGAACCATGGCTGTTGACAGTCCAGGTGCTTTCAGAAATTCTCTACCTCCTAGTGTCATTGATCCCTGGTACAAAGTGTACTTTGTGCTAAGTTTCTGTTCCCTTTCTTAGGTGAAGGATTGGCCCAGCCCAAATTTTGAAATTGGCCAACTTTCTTTGATGTCCTTTTTTTTTTTGGAGACAGAGCCTCAAGCTGTCCCCCTGGGTAGAGTGCCATGGCATCACAGCTCACAGCAACCTCCAACTCCTGGGCTCAAGCAAGTCTCCTGCCTCAGCCTCCCAAGTAGCTGGGACCACAGGCACCTGCCACAACACCCGGCTATTTTTTGGTTGTAGCCATCATTGTTGTTTGGCGGGCCTGGGCTGGGGATTCGAACCCACAACCTTAGGTGTACGTGGCTGGCGCCTTAGCCACTTGAGACACAGGCGCCGAGCCTCTTTGATATCCTTATAAGTCTCTCTGTGTACTATTTCTTATCTCCTGTGTTACACATTTCCCTTATTAAGACGGTTCTCTCCCAGCCCAGTGATACATTCCAAATGTCGTATGTTCTATATATTTTAACTTTTTTTTTTTTCTTTTTGAGACAGAGTCTCACTCTGCTGTCCAGGCTAGAGTGCTCTGGCAGCAGCCTAGCTCACAACAACCTCAAACTCTTGGGCTTAAGCAGTCCTCCTACCTCAGCTTCCCAAGTAGCTGGGACTGTAGGCACCCATCACCACCCCTCCCTGGCTATTTTTATAGTCAGGGTCTCACTCTTGCTCAGGCTGGTTTCAAACTCCTGAGCTCAAGCAATCCACCTACCTTGGCCTCCCAGATGGCTAGGATTATAGGTAGGAGCCATCACTCCTGGTCCAAATTTGTTTTGAGACAGAGTCTTACTCTATCTCCCTGGGTAGAGTGCTGTGGAGCCATAGCTCATAGCAACTTCAAACTCTTAGGCTTCAGTGATCCTCTTGCCTCAGCCTCCCAAGTAGCTGGGACTACGTGTACCCACCACAATGCCTGGCTGTTTTTTTAGAAGTGGAGTCTCACTCTTGCTCAGGCTGGTCTCAAACTCTTGAGCTCAAGGGATCCACGTACCTCAGTTAGGATTACAGGCACGAGCCACCATGCCCACCCTTATGTATTTTAACTTTTCTGCCTCCTAGTCAGAGTATTCCATTCATTCAGTTTGTCTGTACTTAAACAGCTAAGCATTAAGGGGAAGGTGATCTGGTTAAACTGATTCATACTAGTATAAGAAAGATTACTGCTCAAAGAATCTTTAGTTTTTAAAAAAGCCTTCCTTTTAGGACCAAGTGACTTGGTAGAAATTCAACTACTATAAAAAAGTAAATGAGATAGATTTAGATAGGCTTGGGGAAGATATTTGTAATAACTACTATTTATTAAATATTTACTAGGTCTCAGGAACAGTATGAGCATTCAACATCTATTGTTTCATTTAACCCCCTCAGTGGCTCTACACGGTAAACGTCATTATGTATACTTCACAAAAGAAGAAACTGAAACTTTAAAAAATTGAATAATTTACCCCAAATCACACAGCTGATGAGGTGCATAGCTGGGCTCTGAACCTAAAGTTTTGACTGTCATACATACGGTCTTGTAATGCCAAATTTAGGAGAGAAAAGTTGCTTATTATTACAGTGCATAGGCAGTTTTCTCTGTGTCTGGCCTGACCCTCTGTGCCTTCTCTTATCCCTCTGAACTCGTATTCTGAACAACCTCATAGCTGTTGGAAGGGGGAATAGGGTGTTCTGTTGTTGGTAGCAGTCACTGTCATGTGATGTAATTTGGAGACTGTCAACCTATACCTATTGAATTAGGACTGTATTTAATTAGGCCTTCTTATTCTACTATAGTTGTATTTTACATAAGTCACAGTATGGTCCTAATGTCTATAAACTGCTAAGGTAAAGAATACAAAGTTGAGCCGGGCACGGTGGCTCACTCCTGTAATCCCAGCACTGTGGGAGGCTGAGGAGGGAGAACTGCTTGAGCTTAGAAGTTTGAGACTTGACTGAGTGAGAGTGAGACCCCAACTCCTAAAAAAATGAAAAACCCATCCAGGCACCGTAGTGAGGGCCTGCAATCCCAGCAGCTTCCAGAGGCTGAGGCAGCAGGATGCCCACAGCCCGAGTCTGAGGTTGCAGTGAGCTATGATGCCATTGCGCCCTGCTCAGGACATAGGGTGGGACCCTGTCTCAACAACATTAAAAAATAAGTGCAAAGAAATAAAAATAAAAAATAAGCAAGGAAATAGAAATACAAAGTTGAGAAATAGCTATTCTCACTTTAAAAAGAGGGGAGGAGAACATACGGCCCTGGGGGCATTAGACTGATTCATTAAACTACATTGGGAACCACTGTCAGTGTAATTCAGAGATCTGATGTGTCCCTGGTGCTAGGCTAGGTTCCACTCTGGAATGGAGATGGAAGGGACACATATGGTGGCTTACAATAGGAATTTAGGTTCTGACTTCTGTGATAACACTCACTAGAAAAGGAAGACACCACATTACATAGGAACTCTTGTTAGCCCGGTGCCTTGAACAATCACACATCTCAGAGATCTTACGGTTGCCAGCCAGGATGGGTATTTCATCCTGGTTTCATCCCTGGTGGAAAATGGCTTTTCCTTCTTTCTGGATAAGGGAGTGGAAGTGAGTGGCAGCTGGTGTTGGAACATGCCTTGGCAGGTAGCAAGCAGTGTGTTGCCTCATCTGGCCAGGATGTGTAGGGTCTTTTTGTTCAGCTGACATTTGAGTACCTGCTCTGTAGCAGCATAGCACTCTGCTGGGTTTGCTCCCCTACTGCCTAACCCACGTACGGTGCTTGTAGTAGTTGTCATGCTATCATGTGCAGCCCTTGTTGAAGTTCAAAGTACTGATGCCTATAGTTGATCTGATGTCTCATATTCCATCCTGACTTTTCAGCTATAAACCTGTTGCACATAGGTGAGTGGTTCAATGTGTTAGATGCTCTGATCAGAGAAGACAGCAGGAATCCTCTCTGGTGGGGAAGGCTCCCAAGCCTGGAGTTCTGCCTCAGCACTGCCATTGGGGCCCTTTTCTGCTTGGTGCACTACCCTTCCTGCCCTATCTCAGCTTATGACAATTTTTTGTTTTATCAATATTCAAATCTCACTAAGAACATTGATAGCTAATATGACTAATGAAAGTTCAGAGGCTGGGAAGAGGATGGATTTCTTCTGTAAACCAGTGAGCCAGCTAACATGTCGTTTCACTCATATCAGAGAGATTAATATGCATAAAGATTCTTGAACGATGTTAACTCATTTTTTGTGGGGTGCCGCTAGCAACCATGATTACTCTTGTTCAACTGTACTCTTCCTCAGAAGTTTCTTGAAGGCAGGGTGCAGTGGCTCACACCCGTAATCCTAGCACTCTGGGAGGCCAAGGTGGTGGATTGCCTGAATCAGGAGTTCAAGACCAACCTGGGCAAGAGAGCAAGACCCTGACTCTAAAAATAGCCAGATGTGATAGTAGGTATCTATGGTCCCAGCTACTTGGGAAGGCTGAGGCAGGAGGATTGCTTGAGCCCAAGAGTTTGAGGTTGCTGTGAGCTATGACACCATGGGACTCTCTACCCAGGGCTACAAAGTAAAACTCGGTCTCAAAAAAAAAAAAAAAAACACTTATACAAATAACAGCTTAGGAATTGGAAAGAGACCCATCAAGTGTTTAAATAAAACATCAGGAAACTTAAGAAAAGTTACTAATAGACTTTCTGAATATTCTAAAATTCTGTTTTTAATGCCAAATCTTCTATGGATGGTGGCAATAGAGCTCAGCCTTAAACTTTTGAACTCAGTGGCATTTAAAACAAACTTACAGCAAACTGGCAAAAGTGCCTTTTCAATGCCAGTTTTCTTTTAAATTTACAATACAAACATTCGAAAGTTAAGTACAGTAATCTTGTTTCAAAGGAAAGCTGCTGAAAACCCAGTGGCACAGGAGGTAATGGGAGCCAGATGCGCGCCCCACTGTGAGGGTGCCTTGCTCTTCCAGAGAGGTACGGAAGGAATTTGTGCTCTTTGAGAGAAGCTTTCTAAAAAATACTGTAGCAGACCTTCTGTTAAAAGACCCAAACAGCATGTATCAAACAGCATGTATACATGAAATTGGGGTTAATAAATTGAATTAAATTGTAAAACACAAGATTTGTCTGAAGCTCTCTCTGCATCAGAGAAGCTGTTCGAGTAACTGTAACCTCAGAGAGCTTATGATTTCCCCAAGCCCAAGGGCATTGAGGATATTAGTAGTTCTGTGAATAGTTTGTTAAAAGGAATAGAGTTGTACTGTCCTTGTGCCCACTGTGCATTTTACAGACGTGTTTGACTGTTTTTATGAGGAGTCAACGTATCTGCTACATGTGGTAATTTTATTGACATCCATAATTCTAACTTTAGTGTTAATTTTGGCAGTTATGGAGAACAGAAAAGTCCCACTCCAGTCTCGAGGAACAGGGCAAAGCAAGACTGTGAATGAGAAAGGAAAACTATGAAGGCTTTAATGCAAGGAAGAAAAAAATTGGTGGCAAATATGTTTAGCCATTTCTCTGAAAGTTCAAGCCAACTTTTTCAGATCAGATGAGCATTGATATTGTTGTCCCAGCAGGATGAAAACCATGCTAGATATTAGTAGTATGTTGTGCTTTTATGCCAGAATTCTACTGCTTTGATAGGATCATGGTTTGTTTTGTTTTGTTTTGTTTAAGGATCATAGATTTTTGAAGTTGGGAGGAACCTTTGAAATCATTTTATTGAAACCCTCATTTTTTAAATGAGGAAATAAGCACATAGTGGATAGTTGTATTTTGTTTTAAGCGACTAGGCGCTTATCAAAATATCCCCTGAATGCTTTTTTTATTTTCATTTTTTATTTTTTGAGATAGAGTCTCACTCTATTGTCCTGGGTAGAGTCATGTGACACCGACAAACTCAAACTCCTGGTTTCCGGTGGTTCTCCTGCCTCAGCCTCTCAAATAGCTGGGACTACAGGCACCTGCCACCATGCCCAGCTAATTTTTCTATTTTTTTAGTAGACATGGGTCTTGCTCTTGCTCAGGCTGGTCTCCAGCTTCTGCACTCAAGGGATCCAGCCGCCTCGGCTTCCAGAGTGTTGGGATTACAGGCATGAGCCACTGCCTGTAAGTGCCAGCCAGGTGAATGGTTTTTATATTGAGAATTTCTCAATTATAAACTATTACAGTTTCAGAACTGCATTTGTAAGTAGGTTGGTTTGGTACATAAGCATTATCAGGGTCAAAGACTCGGGTAACAAATTAACATCTACAATGAAAAATAGTACTTTCAAATAAATAGGGGCAAGATGCAATGGCTCACTCCTATAATCCCAGCACTTGGGAGGCTGAGGTGGGAGGATTGCCTGAACCCAGGGTAGTGGCACACACTTGTAGTAGTCCCACCTACTCAGGAGACTGATGCAGAAAGATCACTTGAGTCCACAAATCAGAGGTTACAATGAACTATGATCACACTCCACTGCACCCCAGCCTGGGCCACAAAATGGGATAATTCATACAGAATGCTGGTGCTTGAAAATAAAAAAAATTTAAAGAAGGCTAAAATAGAAGGTGAATGCTGGCACTTCCAAGGTGGTTGTTTATTACTATGTGGTTCACTTGGAAAAATGACGACTTTCCTTTACTTACCCAGTTACATAAAGGTGGATACTTGACGATGAAATGAAATGGGTTTTTGTTTGCTTTTTTACTGTGTATCTTTTGGAGAGCTAAGAATATCATCCATAAAAGGATAAACATAAGTTGTCATGAAAGTCACATCTTTCATATTTTCAAAGTTTTGTTGTCCTCCCTCAACCTGCAAAGGTTGAACCTGCATTGGCTGCAAAAAATGAAAATGGTGTTTACAAAGGGCAGGGCTTTATTACAGTTCTTTCTCTGGCCGGCAAATAGAACTGAGATTGGCACCATTTTGGAACTCAGGTGCCTAAAGGTATTTGATATTAATACAGAATAGGCATTCAAATATTTCTTGAAAGGATGAATTATGTGAGAGAATTTTTTAAAATAATTCCAACTAAACTAACTGGCCAAAAGTTGAGAAGGAAAATAGAGAGAGGAATTTAAATATTAAGAACATGTGGGCTTGAGAAAGGGATTTCTTGAGGTAGAAGTGACTTGCTGTAGACTGTAAGAGACCAGTTGGCATCTGTAGTACTTCCATGTGGGATCCCAGCCCCTCCCGTCAGTTACAGGACCAAGTGTCGTCTTCCAAAGTGGCACAGGAGTGATTTTTCTAACCCAAATATCATGTCATTCCTTTATATAAACATGGGTTTATACAGCATAAGGCTGGGCACACTGTCCTCTGCTTGCCATCCTCCACTCACTAATGGAACTATTGGTCAGCTAACCTTACAGAAAGACAGTGTCCAAATTTTCACCAATGTATTTTAAATATTTAAGTGCTCCTATAACCAAAGTTTAGTTAAAATTGTCATAGTTTCAAGTCTTCTCACATTTTAAATTCACTTAACAGAAATTTATGGAATGCTTCTTCTGTCCTAGGCACTGCACTTGGCTTTATCTGAATTAACCTAGATTTGACAGATGTCCCCACCCCACCCAGGACTGTGCTTAAATGGATGTTTGTAAGAAAGTAAAGCTAAACTAAAACCTATTCATTCCTTCTCTTTTAAAACAATAGGACAGAATTATAGCAGTTTAGAAAGAATTTATTAGCCCACTAAGGACCAATGAGCTTTTAGGTGAGTCATCCTCATGAATGTGTTCAGAACTAATTTTGACAGTGGAAAAATCCATCCTATAAATTATGCACAAGTAAGTTACAATTCCTAGTTTATGCAGAATGTGGTAGTTTCTGTGGATTACGGTCACCAACAGTATTATGGAAGTATTTATATTCTCTTGCTTTCTTCTTTGAAGAACTAAATATGGTCTAGTACATGGAAGAATTTTCTAGTAGCATGGTTTTAACATTGACTAGTTGGCTCATGAAGCAGGTTGATATAAGATCCACAAAAAACTATGGCAACCTGAATGTTTATGTTGTGTTGAGAAATACCTGTGATTTCTTTAAAGCAGGTCTTAAATGCATATTCTAAACCTCACTTGATATGCAATTATTCTTTTAAAAGCTTATTTTTAATTGATATGTAATAGTACTATGAAATTGTTTTCCTACTGTAACTGCTGTGTTTTGGGGAGTATTTTTCATGAAATTCCAGGAGGGGTCTTAGAAATTGCATGGTTAAGTATATTTAGTCTCTTCTTGTGTTTTTTTTACAATTATTTAGTGAAAATATGAATAAAATCACAGTCCTTTAAAATACCCTGAGAGATTCCTTGTTATAAAATGGGTATTCATTCAACATGCATTTGTTGGGTGTCTTGTGTAAGCAGTATATTGTTTTAGGTCATGGGAATATGGCATTCAAGTTGCCTTCTGTCACAGAGCTTATATTCTAGTGGGCGAGACAGACAGAGGCCCCATTAAGTGCACATCCATACACCTTCGGGGGTGAGGATAGTAACTTTGGAGTAGCATTAGACTAATTAATCAGGGTAGGGCTCCCCGAGGAGATGCATTGTAATTTGAGACATAAAGTATGAAAAGCCAATCTCAAAAAGGTCCACCCAAGGAGCATCCCCGGCTAAGGGCACCAAATATACAGAAGTCTTGAGTTGAGAAAGAGCCTGGCACATTCACAACAGAAGAGGTTGTGAGTGTGGAGCAGGCAGAGAGGTGGGAGTGGACAGGGCGGGCTGGTGGGGGCTAGTCCTAGGGCAGTGGACAAGTTGGGACCCTACACGCCTCGTAGGCAGAGGAGTTCAGATTTCCTTTGGGGGGAGGGGTGAACAGAGTCACGGCTAGAGTGCCATGGCCTTACCCTAGCTCACAACAATCTCAAACTCTGGGCTCAAGCAATCCTCCTGCCTCAGCCTCCTGAGTAGCTGGGACTATAGGCACCACAGCACCCAGCTTTCTTTCTTTTTTCCTCCCCTCTCCTCCCCTCCCCTCCCTTTCCCTTCCCTTCCCTTTTCTTTCCTTCTTTTGAGAAAAGAGTATTGGTGGAGGTGGGAGGGGAGGCTGAGCTCCATCAGGCTGTTGCGTGTGGTGTGTAGGACGGCTCTGGAGAGGCAGAGCACACAGCATTGTTGATGGGCTAGGGCTTGGGGGGAAAGGCTTAGATAGAAAGATAACCTTAGCACAGTATAAAAATGAGATGATGTGGACATAGTTATTTAGAGCAGTGGTCCTCAACTTCTTTGGTACCAGGGATAGGTTTCATAGAAGATGATTTTTCCACTGGGGGAGGGGGTGAGGGCACATATGGAATAGGAAGGAGGAGGGGGGAGGGGGTGGGGGGGCACATCTGGAATAGGAAGGAGGTGGAGCTTGGGTGTTGTGTGAGCTTGAGAGCGGCTGTAAATAACAGATGGAGGTTCACTCACCCCCTACCTGCTATGTGGCAGTTTCTTAACAGGCCAACCAGAACCTCTTCGGCACCAGGAACAGGTTTCCTGAAAGACGGTTTTTTTAAGAATGGCAGAGGGGTGTTGGGGACCACGGATTTAGAGCATCCAAGTTCCATTTTGCTCTATAACCTGAGTTAAAAGTTACTACATAATATTTATTATTATGTGAAACTGAACTTTTTCAAAGTAAATGCAATTCAGATAGGCTTAAAGCATGCTACCCCTTGCGCTTGGCCGCAGAGAAATCCACTGAGAAGGTGGCAGTGAAACTAAACGCATCATGTTAGCTAAAAACATGACCTGAACTAAAGCAGTTAGTTTTGCTAATAGTAGTTTCCTTTTCACAAAGAGCTCTGGTTTCCTCTTGTAACATATACAAAATAAAGGAATAGTCCTACTTAGTAAAATACTAAGGAAAATACTGAGTATTTTTCTTTCTTCTGCAATATTCTTAGTTATGAGAGGCAAATTTTAGAAGGTGTTAACTTCCCAAGCAGTACACAAGTCAAAAGATACTAAACTTTGCTTTGGCCGCCCCAGTACCGGCTAACTCCATCTTCCTTCTCTTCCTACTTTTAAAATCATTCCAGCAGACTGGGCAAGATGGATCACTTGAGCTCAGGAGTTCGAGGCCAGCCTGAACAAGAGTGAGATCTCATCTCTACTAAAAATAGAAAAACTAGCCAGGTGTGGTGGTGGGTACTCATAGTCCCAGCTACTATGGAGGCAGAGGCAGGAAAATCGCTTGAGCCCAGGAGTTTGAGGTTGCTGTGAGCGATGATGACACCACAGCACTCTCCCCAGGGTGACAGAGTGAGTCTCTGTCTCAAAAAAATAAAAATAAAATCATTCCAGGTAACTGTGAGATCCACATAGCCAACCTAACAACTCAGCCCGATAGCCAGACAGCCAGCCTCTGAGCTGCTCACCCTACACGGCAGAGCTGGAGTGGGTGAGAAGGACCCCCAGAAAGAGTCTGGGAGGGGTTTTCTGTGGCTAAGCTGGGCAGAACAGAGCTGGTTAAGAAAGCTCCCAGTTCCCTCTTCTGCTGCACCTCTTCACCAGCACTAGGTCTATTTTTACACATTAGGTTTTAGAATGAGATTTTGTTTAAAGAGTATGGCAGTTTTTTTTCTTTGAGGTTTTTTTTCTTTTTTGCAGTTTTTGGCCAGGGCCAGGTTTGAACCCACCACTGGTATATGGGGCCAGTGCCCTACTCCTTTGAGCCACAGGTGCTGCCCATCTTTGAGTTTTGAATATACTGTTCTAGGCATGCAGTTGCAAGCTTGCCCACTGAGATGGGGCCAGCCCACATCATTCTGTCATTTTATTATTATCATTATTATTGTTGTTATCTTAGAGGTAGGGTCTCACTCTGCCATCCAGGCTCCAATGAGGTGGTACTGTTACAGCTCACTGCAGCTTCCAACTTCTGGGTTCAAGTGATCCTCCTGCCTCAGCCTCCCAAGTAGCTGGGACTAAAGGTACCCACCACGCCAGGATAGTTTTCTATTTTTAGTAGAGATAGTGCCTCACTCTTGCTGAGGCTGGTCTTGAACTCCTAGGCTTAAGTGATCCACTCACCTTGGCCTTCTGAATATGTGGGACTATAGTCCCACCACAACGTCCTGGCTAATAATTTTTTGGTGGAGGTAGGGTCTCATTGTGTTGCCTAGGCTGGTGTAGACTTCCTGGCCTCAAGCAATCTTCCCACTTTGGCCTCCCAAATTTCTGGGATTATAGGCGTGAGCCCCCACATCCTACCCCAGTCCTATCCTTTTTGAGTCACCGATATGAATTGAACTTCACCAGCTAGTGACACCCACGGGCCCAGAGACCATGTGCTGGCTGCCACCTACTGCCCCACTGACTACCGCAGACCTCCTCAGACAGCTTCTTGTTACGATCTTTATGTCCCAGAGGCCCCAGACCAGAGAGTTCTGGGTTCTAAATTTGGTCAGTTCCTGGCTTCTGCTGCTTTTTGTCTCCTGTGGCCTCCCTTTCTGGATTTGGTTTCTCCCCCTTCCCTCAGGCCTTTGGGCAGATGCCTTCCTTGTGTCCATTCTATCTTGAAGGGGGGGGTCATGGAAGAGCCCCAGAGGGAGAGGGGATTGAACTGAGCAGAGCTTGGGAAGGGGATTCAGGCTTTGACCCTGGACACTGAAGTCCCCCTGCTTCATCCTACTGGACTTGCCCCATGCATGGTGGTCTCTGTCCCCAGGCCATGTTGCCAGATTCATTCACCAAACCACTTCCCATCTTGTCCATAAAAATGGGGCTCAAGGCGTTTCCCAAAGTTCTCTCTACCCCTCCAGCAAACTGGGGATTGTGCCTGGACACAGCTCCAGGGGCCCTGGAGGCTGGTCTACTCTAGAGCAGCCCGACGTCTTTGGGGGAGAGTTGCTTATTGCCACACTAGGCTGACCCTGGTCTCACTTCTTGCCAGCCATGGTAGCTCACTGCAACAGAGAAAGCTTGGTTAGGAGACAAAAAAGGATTGTGTAAGTCCACATGGGGAAGATGACTAGAAGCTCACAGATACTCTACCCTGTAGAGTTTGCACACTCTTTGTAGGGCCTCCCCTTTCTCAAGTGACATCGTACAGAGTCCCAACGCATAATAAAACAGGTGGCACAAAGTCTCCACAGCTCAGTTTCCTACCTCCTAGCCTCTCCCTCTGCTGAGTTCACCCAGTCCCAGAAATCTCTAAGGATATTCTGGGGATCCTTGGAGTGTAACTTGAAAACCACCACATTATGGTGTAAAGGTTTCAGAAAGGAAGATGGATGTTTGCAGTGCAGGTTGACACCTTCTCGGGCAGCAGTCACTATCTGTCACTGTCCATGCTGGGTCTTCTGCCTCTCCTGCCTCTGTGGGTCCGATTAGTTTCATGTGTGTGCAGGAGGCCACCGTTTTGGAATAATCTGCCCCATTCTGCTCCTCCCAGGCTGTCCTCCCCAGGGCCTCCTTCATTAAATCCCTTCCAGGGTTCACCATCCTTGTAGCATGAAGGGTGTGGGTGTTCATCTTTTCCTTATGTTGACCCTACAATACCTGTCCCGTTTTCTGTTCTGCCCCAGAAGACACCTGCCTCTGCCCCTAGCCACCCTGCACACTCCTGCCCTCGGTGCTGGGTTCAGATTGCATCTCCATGGTGACACCTTACCACCCTTACCCCAGGAGGCAGTGTCCCACCCTCTCCTCTCGGCTCCCAGTTTAGTCCATTCTTGTGCACCTGCCACACAAAACTGACCTACTTGTTTATCCCCACCGCTTAAATAGAAGTTCTTTTGGGGCAGAGACATTTAGGGGAGAGAGTGGCATCCTTACCCTCTGTCTTCCGGCCCCTAAGTCGCCAGCAGATGCCTGACACAGGAAGGCACTCCTCATCTGAATACATGAGTCACCAAGTCACCTCAGGTGCATTTGTTGAGATGTGACAGAAGTTATTAAATAAATCAGGTCCAGGTTAATAAAAACAGAAATCATTTTTCAAAGCCTCATTGCTACAAGATTTTCAGTGCTCAGTCTGTTTAAATGAGCTCTCAGGTGGTAAAGGAAAGTTTCATTTGTCGAGGGAGTAGATGTTTCTGCTGTGTGTGGACATCTTTTGAGTGGAATTGCCTCCAGCCAACTTCTATGTTCAGAGTTGGTTGTATTCCTGATACAAGGAGTAGAAATAGTCAGTCATGGGAAGGGAGTGTATGTATGAATGAGTGCATATGCTAAATGACTGGGTCTTCAATGAACCCCTCATTTGGAAATTGTCTTTCTGCAGGTGATGTATCCCCAATCAGTATGTCTCCCATCAGTCAGTCTCAGTTTATTCCACTTGGGGAAATCCTTTGCTTGGCCATCTCAGCAATGAACTCAGCAAGAAAACCTGTCACCCAAGAAGCACTTATGGAGCACCTGACAACATGTTTCCCAGGTAATGAGAAAGCAACATAGCACTTTGCAAATGGATGTATGCTCTCGTTGCCCTGGGACTTCAAGTGGACTATTCTTCCTATGTTTAAATATATAGTAAAAAATTCTTCACCAAAACCGACCAGAAATGTTTCTTTCTTCTGTAACTAAAAATCAAAGCACCTGTGTTATGTAGAAAACAATTCAACTGCTTTTCCTGTTTTCATTGGCACGGAGAGAAAGAAATTAAATCAGAACCTGTGAAGAATCTGGCAGAAATGGCCAGAATTACATTGGATTTTTACAGTCCCACCTTGGACTGTAAATATGATAGTTCAAAGGGCTAGTTAGAAACAACTGAAAATCTTATTCCGATAGGGTTAGACTACAGAAAGAGTAATGCCCCACGTAAACACATCTTATGATTTGATGAGTTTTAAAACAATAATATTTAATAAATTAGTTAAGATTTCATTTAAAAAAATAAATATTTGCTTTTCTCTTAAATATCATAAAGAGTAAGCACCAACAGCCTGGCTATGTGAATGACATTTTATGCTTTCAGTATTAGAAGATGTTAGGAATAGGCTGGGCGCCTGTAGCTCAGTGACCAGGGCGCCAGCCACATACCCCAGGGCTGATGGGTTCAAACCTGGCTCCAGCCTGCCAAACAACAATGACAGCTACAACAAAAAATAGCCGGGTGTTGTGGCAGACACCTGTAGTCTTAGCTACTTCGGAGGCTCTGGCAAGAGAATCACTTAAGCCCAAGAGTTTGAGGTTGCTGTGAGCTGTGATGTCACAGCCCTCAACAAAGGGTAATATAGTGAGACTCTGTCTCAAAAAAAAGAAGAACATGGCTCGGCGCCTGTGGCTCAATCGGCTAAGGCGCCAGCCACATACACCTAAGGTGGCGGGTTCGAATCCCCAGCCCGGGCCCGCCAAACAACAATGATGGCTGCAACCAAAAAATGGCCGGGCGTTGTGGCGGGCACATGTGGTCCCAGCTACTTGGGAGGCTGAGGCAGGAGACTCGCTTGAGCCCAGGAGTTGGAGGTTGCTATGAGCTGTGATGCCATGGCACTCTACCCAGGGGGATAGCTTGAGGCTCCATCTCAAAAAAAAAAAAAAGAAGAACATATTCCTATGTTAGGAATAGTGGATAAGCTAAACAATTTGCATGCACATCTCTAGAGGCAACTCAGTCTTTAGCCCTAGAATTTTGTCACCCCAACCCCAAATATGGAATCCTGCCTG
>CAUYQV010032005.1:0-23811 GCA_963574575.1 Galagoides demidoff | reverse complement strand
GGCATCACAGCTCACAGCAACCTCCAACTCCTGGGCTCAAGCGAGTCTCCTGTCTCTGCCTCCCAAGTAGCTGGGACCACAGGCGCCCGCCACAACGCCCGGCCATTTTTTGGTTGCAGCCATCATTGTTGTTTGGCGGGCCCGGGCTGGGGATTTGAACCCACCACCTTAGGTGTATGTGGTTGGCACCTTACCCGATTTAGCCACAGGCGCCGAGCCCCCTTTATCAATTTGTAAAGGGCAGTTTCAATTGGAAATATAGATGAACAAGAGGAAGTTTTTCTCCTTAAAAATCTGTCTATAGATTGTTCTCAAAGTTCCACCTTCACTCTTCCCTGCTCTCAAACACTTTTTTTGTTTTTTTGAGACAGTTTCACTTTGCCGAATTGAGTCATAGCTCACAGCAACCTCAAACTCTTGGTCTCAAGTAATTGTCTTGCCTCAAACCCCCAAGTAACTGGGACTACAGGTGCCCACCACAACGCCCAGCTATTTTTAGAAATGGGGTCTCCCTTTTCCTTAGTCTGGTCTCGAACCCATGAACTCAGGCAATCCATCTGCCTCAGACTCCCAGAGTGCTAGGATTACAGGACTGAGCCACCTAACCCAGCTTAAGCCTAGAATTCTTAACGAGCAGATAGTCAAGTTCCTTGAGTTAGACACTTCTTTCCAGCTTTTCCATCTCCTACTTCATGGACCAAACTAAAGCATTTGCTATTTACATATTTCTTTTAGTTTATCCTATCTTTGTCATTGCCATTTCCTTTGCCTGTAAACCCCTTATTCCTCTTTTTGAAGTGTCATTCTACCTTTGGAGGCCCAGGTCATACTATAAAATTCTTGTATTAGCTTTAGCTCTAAAGAGCTCATCTATTAAAGTCTACTGTGTACTCTGAACTATGTTCTAGGTGCCATAATACATCTATAAATAAGATAAAGCTCCTACCCTCAAAATGTATAAACTAGTAGGGAAGACAGGCAATAAAACCTGTACCAGCTCAGTGCCTATAGCTCAGTGGCTCGGGCACCAGCCACATACAGTGGAGTTGGCGAGTTCAAATCTAGCTTGGGCCTGCCAAACAACAATGACAACTATAACCAAAAAAAAAAAAAAAAAATAGCGGGGCATTGTGGCAAGTTCTCTGTAGTCCCAGCTACTTGGGAGGCTGAGGCAAGTGAATTGCTTAACCCCAGGAGTTTGAGGTTGCTGTGAGTTGTGATGCCATGGCACTCTACCCAGGGCAACATAGTGAGACTCTGTCTCCAAAACAAACAAACAAACAATAAAATAAAACCTGTACCATCTGTCACTATTGTTAAATACGGTGAAGACATGCATATCTTTAAAGTACAAGCTTGGGGCCCTTTTGGCCGGAGATACCATCTTCCAGGAATTCACCAAAATGACAAACACAAAAGGAGAGAGGAGAAGCACCTGATACATGTTCTCTAGGCCTTTTAGAAAACATGGAGTTGTTCCTTTGGCCACATACATGTGAATTTACAAGAAAGGTGATATTGTAGACATCAAGGAATAGGTACTGTTCAAAAAGGCATGCCACACAAATGTTACCATGGCAAAACATGAAGAGTCTACAATGTTCAATCCAGCATGCTATTAGCATTGTTATACACAAACAAGGGCAAGATTCTTGTCAAGAGGATTAATGTTCATATTAAGCATATTAAGCACTCTAAGAGCCGAGATAGCTTCCTGAAATGTGTGAAGGAAAATGATCAGAAAGGCTCAGTGCCTGTGGCTCAAGTGGCTAAGGCACAAGCCACATACACCTAGGGTGGTGGGTTCGAATCTAGCCTGGGCCGCCAAAACAACAATGATGGCTGCAACCAGAAATAGCCAGGCATTATGGCGGGCGCCTGTGGTCCTAGCTACTTGGGAGGCTAAGGCAGGAGACTCGCTTAAGCCCAGGAGTTGGAGGTTGCTGTGAACTGCGATGCCACGGCACTCTACCCAGGGGGACAGCTTGAGGCTCTGTCTCAAAAAAAAAAAAAAAAAAGAAAAAAGAAAAAAGAAGAAAATGATCAGAAAAAGAAGGACGCCAAAGAGAAAGGTACCTGGGTTCAACTGAAGCTCAGCCTGCTCCTCCCAGAGAAGCCGACTTTGTGAGAACCAATGGAAAGGAGCCTGAGCTCCTAGAACCCATTCCCTATGAATTCATGGCATAAAGCATATAACATTGCACACAGCAGTATCAGTGGACCCATGTTAAATAGGCAAGAACCTATTTATTCCCCATGAGCTCATGGCATAATAAGTGTACAACATAGCACACAGGATAACCAATAGACCCCATGTAACAGTGATACAAGGTGCTGGAACCTATTTTCCATGAATTCAAAAGTCAATCAACACTTTGTCACATTCAATGGCAAGGTGCCTCCCTGAGCTACTGGAACCTGTTCCTTATGAATTCATGGCATGGTAGATAAAAATAATAGCCTGCTGCTACTGTAAAAATGTTTCTTGTTCATTCACTAAAGTACAATTTTTTTTTCCCCAAAGAAGTATTAAAGCAAATTTTATTGTGTCCTAAAAAAAAAAAAAAAAAAAGTACAAGTTTGGGGCTCAGTGCCCTTAGCACTATGGTTACGGCACCAGCCACATACACCAAGGCTGGTGGGTTTGAACCTTGCCCAGGCCAGCTAAAAACAACAATGACAACTGCAACAAAAAATAGCTGGGCATTGTGGCAGGCACCTATCGTCCCAGCTACTTGGAAGACTGAGGCAAAAGAATCGCTCAAGCCCAAGAGTTTGAGGTTGCTGTGAGCTGTGACCTCAAGGCACTTTACCAAGGGTGACATAGTGATACTATCTCAACAACAAAAACAAAAACAAAAGTACAAGCTTGGCCAGATTTGGGAGCTTAGCATTCTGGGAGGCCAAAGTAGGTGGATTTCTTGAGCTCAGGAATTCAAAACCAGACTGAGCAAAAAGTGGCTAAGGCACCAGCCACATACTGAGCTGGTGGGTTCAAACAACCAAAAAATAGCCCAGGGTTGTGGCGGGAGCCCAGCTAATCCTAGTACTTGGGAGGCGGAGGCAGGAGAATCACTTGAGCCCAAGAGTTGAAGGTTGCTGTGAGCTGAGATGCCACAGCATTCTACCCACAGTGACAGCTTGAGGCTCTGTCTCAAAAAAAAAAAAAGAGTAAGACCTCATCTCTAGGGTGGCGCCTGTGTCTCAGTGGGAAGGGCGCCAGCCCCAGGGTGATGGGTTCAAACCCGGCCCCAGCCAAACTGCAACAAAAAAATAGCTGGGTGTTGTGGCGGGCACCTTTAGTCCAAGCTACTTGGGAGGGTGAGGCAAGAGAATCACCTAAGCCCAAGAGCTGGAGGTTGCTGTGAGCTGTGATGCTACAGCACTCTACCAAGCGTGATAAAGTGAGATGCTGTCTCTACCGAAAAAAAAAAGACCTCATCTCTAAAAATAGCTGGGGATCATGGCAGGTGCTGGTAGTCCCAGCTACTTGGAGACTTAGGCAAGAGAATCACTTGAGCCCAAGAATTTGAGGTTGCTGTGAGCTATGATAACATAGTACTCTACTGAGGGTGACAAACTGAAACCCTGTCTCCAAAAAAAATTACAAGCTCAAGGACTAGACCCATGTCTTATTCAAAAATCTTTGCTGTCCTCACATAGCACCTTATACTTGTAGATACTTCATATTTTTAGATGAATAATATTCTGGAGATTTTTTTATATCATCAAATGTTATTAAAAAGTAACAGCAATTACAAATTCAACAAATTGAGGTCTTTTGTGCCTACTTGTGTAGAATTCTGTCTTTGAGAAATAAAGAAAGGTTGAAGAGAACATTGACCTATGCTTTCAAATGTTTTGCTGACAACCCAACTGCCTTCGTGGTGAGGGTGTTAAGAGCACAGGCTTTAAGTTGGAATCTAAGTCTGAATGGTGAGTCTGTTGGTCCCTATTCATTTATATCTGGTTTTTCTTCCACCTCTGCCACCCATGAGACAGCAAGACCTCTCCTCTTCAGGCTTCTCTACGTCAAGATGACAAACATGAAGACTTTTATGATCTACTTCCACTTAATAGTAAACGTGTCTCTTCCTTAAGATGTTTTTACTTTTTTTGAGTCTTACATTGTTGCCCTTGGTGGAGTGCCGTAGCATCACAACTCACAGCAACCTCAAACTCTTGGGCTCAAGTGATTCTTTTTGCCTTAGGGTCCCAAGTAGCTGAACTACAGGTGCCCCTCCACAATGTCTGGCTATTTTTTTTTTTTTTTTGTGAGACAGTCTCACTTGGTCACCTTTGGTAGACCAAGTGCAATGACATCATAGCTCACAGCAACCTCAAACTCTTGCGTTCAAGTGATCCTCTTGCTTTAGCCTCCCAAGTAGCTGGGACTACAGATGCTCACCACAACACCCAGCTATTTTTTTGAACAGACTCAAGCTGTTGCCCTGGGTAGAGTGCCTTGATGCCACAGCTCACAGCAACCTCAATCTCTTGGTCTTAAGTGATTCTCTTGCCTCAGCCTCCCAAGTAGCTGGGACTACAGGCACTCGCCACAATGCCCAGCTTCACCTGGCTATTTTTTAGAGACAGGGTCTCACTCTGGCTCAGGCTGGTCTCAAACCTATGAGCTCAGGCAATCCACCCACCTGGGTCTCCCAAGTGCTGGGATTATAAACATGAGCCACCACACCCAGCCTTCCGGCTTTTTTTTTGAGAGGTCTCTCTCTTGTTCAGGCTGGTCTTGAACTTCTGAGCTCAAGCAATCCACCGGCCTTGGTCTCCCAGGGTGCTAGGATTATAGGTGTGAGCCACTGTGCCTAGCTCTTATGTTTTTAATAACATTTTTTTCTCTAGCTTACTTTAAGAATACAGAATACATGTAACATACAAGATATGTCTCAAGTGGCTTCTTTATTTATGCTATTGGTAAGGCTTCAAGTTAGCTGTAGCTATTAGGAGTTTTTAAGGAGTCAAGTTATACAAAGGTTTTCAACTGTACAGGGGGTAGAAGGGTTAGCACTCTAAACCCCATGTAGTTCAAGGGTCAACTGTGAGTGCTTGATAGTATTTGTTATTATCATGAGGTAGGAGTATGTTTGATTTAAATATCCATGGACACTTCTGAGAGAATATAGGCATTTTGTGAAGCTTTTGAAATACAAGTAGTTTAGAACACAGACCTTTTTGATTACAGTTTGATAATGAAAAAAAAGAACATATGATAAAGAGTTTCAAGAACCCATGAATGATTCAAGTTTTCTTCCAAACAGATTTATTAAACTTAACAAAATTCTATATACAAAGTGACCTGGACCTGCTGCTTAAAAACATGATCCTTTCCTACTAATATTTAATATCTTGATAGGTTAGTCGGTCCATAGAGTTAGTTAAGAAGCAACTTACTCTAAAATAAATAGAAAAGTGCCCAATGTCCATTAAATGAATAGCCTAACTGCTGGAACTTCAGTAATTCTATAAGATTATCAACACAGTTAGCACTGAGTCCCTGTGAAAGGCTACTAGAGAGCTGATACGAGATGTCAAGAGGCCATTTTATGCACTGCCACTGTGATGCCATCATGTTTCTGGATCATAATGTTCCTGAAAGGTAAAGAGGAAAATATTCAGTGAAACATTATAAGCAAGACTTCAGCGTTAAGATTAAAAATGTTCAGGGGGAGGGAGAGGAGGAGGGAGAGTGATTGGTAAGATTTCACCTAATGTGCACAGTGTGAGGGTGTTCAGCAGGCCCCCTGGGTGAAGGGCTCAACTAAAACTTGAACTTTACCTTAGAAATGAAAACTATGTAACCTAAACATTTATACCCTTATATTAATCTGAGATTAAAAAAAATGTTTGGCTTAGGATACAACTGAAAAAAATAGAATTATTATTATTTTTTTATACAAGCACTATATGAATACAACAAAACGGGGGAAAAGTATAAAATATAAAAATGAGATGAATCCTTAATCCTAGTACTCAAAGATAACTATGTTAATATTTTCCTGATTCTGTAGGTGCCTGTACCACAGTGGTTATGGTGCCGGCCACGTACACCATGGCTGGTGGGTTCAAACCCAGCCTGGGCCAGCTAAACAACAATGAAAACTGCTAACCAAAAAATAGCAAGGTGCTGTGGTGGGCACCTGTAGTGCCAGCTACTTGGGACGCTAAGACAAGAGACTCCCTTAAGCCCAAGAGTTGGAGGTTGCTATGAACTGTGACACTACCACACTGGACTCAGGGCAACATAGTGAAACTCTGTCTCAAACAAAAAAAAAAAAAAAATTTTTTTTCCTGATTCTTTTCTTATTTGCATATATACTGTATCATCATACATGTTTTGGCCAAAAACAGAACATGTATACGACAGTTGGTCTGTAATGTTAACAATGGAGCCAAAAAATTCCTATTGCCCAGTGACTTTGGAGCCATCATCACATTGTAGTGTTAACACATTACTCGTGTTTGTGGTGATGCTGGTGTAAACAAACCTGCACTGCCAATTGTACAAAAGCAAAGCATGTACAGTTATGTGTAGTACATAACACTTATAATAACTGAGTGTTACTGGTTTGTGTATTTACTACACTTTATCATTATTTGAGAGAGGACTCCTAGTTGTTACAAACTTCAGGCAGGTCTGTGAGGAGGTATTCTAGAAGAAGGCATTGTTAAAATAGAAAACAGCTCCACACCTCTGAAGACCTTTCAGTGAGACAAGATGTGGAGGCTAACAACAGTTACGTTCATGATTTTGACCTTGCATAGGCATAGGTGTGTGTTTATGTCTCGGTATTTAACAAAAAAGTTTAAAAAGAAAAAAAAATCGGCACCTATAGCTCAAGCGGCTAAGGCACCAGCCACATACACCAGAGCTGGTGGGTTCAAATCCAGCCCAGACCTGCCAAACAACAACTACAACCAAAAAATAGCTGGGTGTTGTAGTGGGCACCTGTAGTCCCAGCTACTTGGGAGGCTGAGGCAAAAGAATTGCTTTAGCCTAGGAGTTGGAGGTTGCTGTGAATTGTGATGCCACGGCATTCTACCCAGGGCGACAGCTTGAGGCTCTGTATCCAAAAAAAAAAAAAAAAAAAAAAAAATTGAAATAGAAAAAAGCTTATAGATTAAGAATATACAGAAAATTTTTTTTGTATAGTGTGTCTGTGTTATAAGCTAAGTGTTAATCCAAGAGTAAAAAAAGCTTATAAAATCCAAAAAGTTATAGTAAAGGCTAATTTATTATTATTTTTGAGACAGAGTCTTAAGCTGTCACCCTGGGTAAAGTGCCGTGGCATTAAAGCTCACAGCAACCTCCAACTCAGGCTCAAGTGATCCTCTTGCCTCAGTTTTTCTATTTTTAGTAGAGATGGGGGTCTTGCTTTTGCTCAGTCTGGTCTTAAACTCGTGAACTCAAGCAATCTACCCACCTCGGCCTCCCAGAGCACTAGGATTACAGGTATGAGCCTCTGCGCCCCACCTAAGGCTAATTTATTATTGAAGATATCAGCCTAAGGCACGCAGTGTTTATAAAGTTTTCAGTACTGTATGGTAACATGCTCAGCCTTCACACACACTCCCCACTCATTCATTGACTTGCTCAGATCAACTTCTAGTCCTATAAACTCCTTTCATGGTTAAGTGCCCTATTCAGATGTACCTTTTTTTTCCCCAGAGACAGAGTCTCACTTTGTCACCCTTGTAGAGTGCTGTAGCATCACAGCTCACAGCAACCTCAAACTCTTGGGCTTAAGTGATTCTCTTGGCTCAGTGTCCCGAGTAGCTGGGACTACAGGCGCCTGCCACAACACCCGGCTATTTTTACAGACTGGGTCTCACTCTGGCTCAGGTAGTCTCAAACTCGTGAGCTCAGGTGATCTGTCCACCTTGGCCTCCAAGAGTGCTGGGATTTTAGGTGTGAGTCACTGCACCCGGCCCAGATGTACCTTTTAAAAAACTCCTTTATACTGAATTTTTACTGTACCTTTTCTATGTTTAGATACACAAATACCACTGTAGTACCATGGCCTATGGTATTCAGTAGAGTAACATGCTGTATAGGTTTAACCTAGAAGAGGCTACACCACAGTCTGTGTGTAGTAGGCTATCTACTAGATGTAAGTAGACTATGATGTTTGCATAATGACAAAACTGCCTAATGAAGCATTTCTCAGAACATATCCCCATCCTCAAGAAATGCATGACTGGGGCAGCACCCATAGCTCAGTGGGTAGGGTGCCGGCCACATACACTGAGGCTGGCAGGTTCGAATTCGGCCTGGGCCAGCTAAAAGGACAACTGCAACAAAAAGATAGCTGGGTATTGTGGTGGGCGCCTGTTGTCCCAGCTACTTGGGAAGCTGAGGCAAAAGAATAGCTTGAGCCCCAGAGTTTGAGGTTGCTGTGAGCTGTGATGCCACAGCACTCTACTCAAGGTGACAGCTTGAAACTCTGTCTCCAAAAGAAAAAAAGGAATGCATGACTGTATATATGTTTTCCTTTTTATAAAACTGTGTACACACTATATTGTACATGCACAGCTTTGTATTCTGATTTTTTTTTTTTTTTTGAGACAGAGCCTCAAGCTGTTCCCCTGGGTAGAATGCTGTGGCATCACCGCTCACAGCAACCTCCAACTCCTGGGCTCAAGCGAGTCTCCTGCCTCAGCCTCCCAAGTAGCTGGGACCACAGGTGCCCGCCACAATGCCCAGCTATTTTTTGGTTGCAGCCATCATTGTTATTTGGCGGGCCCGGGCTGGATTAGAACCCGCCACCTTAGGTGTATGTGGCTGGCGCCTTAGCTGCTTGAGCCACAGGCGCTGAGCCTGTATTCTGATTTTTTTACTTTATATTATCCTGAAGACCCTCATTTGGAATATCTTTAGTATTTCTATTACTTTAGGAGTAATTTTTATTCTCTGATTAGTTCCCACTGTGCTCTTTTATTACTTTTCCTTGGCAGACTGATAGTTCATGACAATTTTTACTCTTTATTTAAATGTCACTGTTGGTTGGTGTGGTGGCTCATGCCTGTAATCCTAGCACTCTGGGAAGCCGAGGTGGGTAGACTACTTGAGCTCAGGAGTTTTTAATTTTTTTGAGACAGAGATTCAATCTGTCACTCTGGGTAGAGTGCTGTGGCATTCTCACAGCAACTTCCAACTCTTAGGCTAAACGATTCTCCTGCCTCTGCCTCCCAAGTAGCTGGGACTACAGACACCCTGCATAATGCCTGGCTATTTTTTGGTTGCAGCTGCCATTGTTTGGTAGCTGGGCTGGATTCGAACCCACCAGTTCAGGTGTATGTGGCTGGTGCCTTAGCTGCTTGAGCCACAATTGCTGAGCCTGAGCTCAGGAGTTTTTAGACCAGCCTAAGAAAGAGCAAGACCCCATCTCTACTAAAAATAGAAAAATTAGCCAGTTAGTGGTGGGCGCCTGTAGTCCCAGCTACTCTGGAGGCTGAGTCAAGAGAACAGCTTGTTCTAAGATCAAGGTTTGAGGTTGCTGTGAGCTATGATGCAATAGCACTCTACCCAGGCCAACAAAGACTTGGTCTTTAAAAAAAAGTCACTGTTGCCGAAAGTACATTAGAGATAAATATTTCTGCCCCTGTTATCCAAAACCTCCCCCAAAGTACTTTGGATAAGAAATCAGTGATGCAGCAGCACCTGTGGCTCAGTGAGTAGGGTGCCAGCCCAATATACCAAGGATGGCAAGTTCGAACCCGGCCTGGCCAAACTGCAACAACAAAAAAATAGCTGGGTGTTGAGGTGGGCACCTGTAATCCCAGACACTTGGGAGGCTGATGCAAGAGAATTGCCTAAGCCCAAGAGCTGGAGGTGAGACTTTGTCTCTTAAAAAAAAAAAAGAAAGAAAGAAATCAGTGATGAACACAGGGCAGACTTCATTCAGGTTTATCAGAGATTTTTCTGAACAAAAACCAAAGGCAGGGGTCTGCTGGATGTACTCACCCATTGTCTGATTCTAAGCACACCACAGGAATATCAGTGGGGTCAGAGGTTAGCTTAGCTGCTTGCTGGGCTAGAACAGATATCACTCCAGCATGTTCATCTGATAGGGTCCCACGGCCTGGAAAAGAGATCATAATCATGTCACCTAATTGTGCAAAAATGAATATATAGAGCGAAACTAGTATCTGTCACTGAATTATTCACAAAAATAAGGTTCAGTTCATAGTCTCTTAGGTTAGGTACTGACACGAAACAATTTCTCAGGTGGTTTCATTGGAGAGAAAGCCAGACAACAGTTCTTAAATCAACAGGGCCATAACTGACATTGAACTTTCAAAGTCATTCTCATTACCGTCTCTAACTACCTTCTCAAACATATCAGAAACCTGTAATTCAAGTCAATCTAAAAATTATAAATTCACTCTATAGGGACCTTACTGAAATCAGTAAGCAATTCAGAGGTGAGATTGACAGAAAGCTGTCAATAGAGAAGAGACTTAAAACTAATTCCTCAGAGGAAATCTAATACTCTTTTACTGAGCTGAAAGAATGTATTTACACACACACACACACACACACGTGTGTGTGTGTGTGTGTGTGTGTGTAAATATTTTTTTTTTTTGAGATAGTCTCACTATGTTGCCCTGGGTAGAGTGCCATGGCGTCACAGCTCACAGCAACCTCAAACTCTTGGACTTACGTGATTCTCTTGCTTCAGCCTCCTAAGTAGCTGGGAATATAGGGCGCCGGGCACAACGCCCAGCTATTTTTTTTTTTTTTTGTTACAGTTGTCATGTTGTTTTAGCAGGCCTGGGCTGGGCTTGAACCTGCCTGCTTCAGTGTATGTGGCTGGCACCCTACTCACTGAGCTACCGGCACCAAACCTAGTTCAAAGAACTTAAACATTTTTACTCAGGAGTTTAGCTGTAAGATCAACTTGACAGCCTACCTGAATATTCTGTGAATAATTATTTCTGCATGAATAACCTAGCTATTTTCAAATGTCAACAAAATTGGCCATTTATTTATTTTTGAGACAAAGTCTTACTCTGTAGCTCTGGGTAGAGTGCCATGGCATTATCATAACTCACAACAACCTTAAACTCTTGGGCTCAACTGATAAACTGATACTCTTTTTCTTTCTTTTTGAGACAGAGTTTCACTATGTTGCCCTGGTAGAATGCTGTGGCATTACAGCTCACAACAACCCCAAACTCTTGGGCTTAAGATTCTCTTGCCTCAGCCTCCCAAGGAGCTGGGACTATAGGCGCCTGACAAAACGTCCAGCTGTTTTTTAGTTGTAGTTGTCATTGTTGTTTGGTAGGCCCGGACTGGGCTGGAACCCGGCTAGCTCCAGTGTATGTGGCTGGCACCCTAGCCACTGAGCTATAGGAGCCGAACCCCTATCCTCTTTTTCTATTTTTAGTAGAGCCAGGGTCTTGCTCAGGCTGGTCTTGAACTCTTGAGCGTAAGTAATCCTCCTGACTTGGCCTCCCAGAGTGCTGGGATTACGGTGTGACCCACCACACCCGAATGAACTGGCTATTTATTAATGTTTGTGTTAATCTGCATATAGTAACTAAATTATAGTTACTAAACTATAAGTACAGTTATAGTATAACTAAACTATAATTAGTTAAACTAACTTAAACTAAACTTTGTACTTAAACTAAACTTTAAGTACAAAAAGTCTACTTTACAACATACTTCTGTATATAAAGGCAACACAAACTTAATTGTGCTGGGAACTGAGGTAAAAGAAATGACACTACAGCAGAGCCCATAGATTTACTATTATTATATAAAATATTAACTTGCCAAACATGGTATAGTGTTTTGGGCCTTGAAGGAACTTGTGGAATTTTAGATTATAACACTTGAATTTCATTCTGCCCATTAGCGAGCTTGGTAAACAATTTTTTC
Organism: Galagoides demidoff; assembly: GCA_963574575.1. Taxonomy (NCBI): domain Eukaryota; kingdom Metazoa; phylum Chordata; class Mammalia; order Primates; family Galagidae; genus Galagoides; species Galagoides demidoff. Next base: position 11,909 of record CAUYQV010032005.1, on the reverse strand, counting down.
TCCCAATTGACTGATCTGCATGTTAAACATAACCCAGTTTAACAGATTAACTTTTTCAGTTACCCTTCTAGCAAAAATTCACAGCTTTAGGCTCGGCTCCCATAGTTTAAGTGGCTAAGGCACCAGCCACATATACCAGAGTTCGTGGGTTCGAATCCATCCTGGACCTGCCAAAGAACAATGACAACTACAACCAAAAAGTAGCTGGGCACTGTGGTGGGCGCCTGTAGTCCCAGCTACTTGGGAGGCTGAGGCAAGAGAATTGCTTAAGCCCAGGAGTTGGAGGCTGCTGTGAGCTGTGATGCCACAGCACTCTACCCAGGGCCACAGCTTGAGGCTGTCTCAAAAAAAAAAAAAAAATTCACAGCTTTAAATTTTTAAAATTCTACTCCATTAGGAGTAAGATGCTTTGAGGCTCAGAAAGGTTCTTTTTAGTCCAAGTTCACACTGCTTTTGCATAAAAGAGCAGGTGTTAAAACCAGGTATGCCCAACTCTAAAACCCGTTTTATTGCCCATTCACTTATTGTTAAGTGTTGTTGGACACTTGGAGAGTTGCTGTAAAAATTAGAGACAGGTATATAAAGCCCAGCAGCTCCAGCATATGGCATACATTCCATAAATGGTAATAAATGTCATTATCTGAAGTCCCTTCTACATTCAATTTAAAATTATGAAAATACTACTTTAAGAGAGACAATTATATAGAGCTAAAACTGCAAAGAACATTTCTACCTTCATAAATAACAAATGAAAAAAGTTTTAGTTTTCTGATGTTGTTACTTGGAGATAATATCTACTCTCACGAAAGTACCCCCAAAGTGGTAAGGTAACTGGAAATAAAAGCTGGAGAGTAATAGTGTACTAGGTTCTTAATTGACATAAGAATCTGTGCGATACACCAAAAAGATGGTATAAGGAACACTTACAGCCCAGATTAAGTCCTTGTGAATCTGTGCACAGGACTCCAACAATAGATGGATTCTTCATTCTAATTCCAGGAAGCCAAAAGAGATAAAGCAGATGTGAGAAAATGGATTTAAAGAAATATAACACATATAGGTTTGCTACCTGCTAAGCATTAAGTGCTTTTTTTTTTTTTTTGAGACAGAGCCTCAAGCTGTAGCCTTGGGTAGAGTGTTGTGGCATCACAGCTCACAGCAACCTCTAACTCCTGGGCTCAAGCGATTTTCCTGCCACTGCCTCCCACGTAGTTGGGACTATAGGTGCCCACTTATTTTTTGGTTGCAGCTGTCATTGTTGTTTGGTGGGCGCAGGATAAATTCGAATCCACCAGCTCAGGTGTCATGGGAGCCACGGGCGCTGAGCCTGTTTAAGTGCTTTAAGCAATGTTTCTCAACCTTTTTCATTACCAACTCCCAAGACCAAAATTCAGTTATAACCAATTAATTTAATGAAACTGGTTTCTCTCTAATGAGAAAAAAAAATTGTTAGGTGCTGCTGAGACTGAAAATGAAAAAAGTTTTAGTTTTCTGATGTTGTTAATTGTTAGGTGACTCTTTGAAGAGTCACAAACATTACAATATCTAAGATGTTTCATCCTTGTTAAAAATGCATGTTTTCGTATACTAACTCCTCTAAAACAGCTTGAAAACTCTAAATTTAGGTTGTCTGGGAGGGCGGTAGGAAGCTCAGGGACACTGGGTGGATAGTAGGTGTCTCACAGTATGCCTTCTTACACCTTCCCAATTTTGAATTCCACATATTACTCATTTGAAAAACTTAAAAGGATTATTGTATCTCCTTAACCACTAATTGACTTCACAGGTTATAAAGAGAAGGAAGTGTGTGTGTGTTTCCACTGTACGGTTCGATGTGGTATCCCTGGTACACACTTCCCAGTATTAATGTTTCCTAAAACTCCCGAGGAGCAACCCTGACCGTTTAGACGACTTCGATGACATTCTAGGAAGGTCTGGTCTCCAGCTTGGGCCCAGAGACTCGCTCGAGAAGCAATGTGCAGAGTCAGACAGAATTTTATAATAATTTGGGGTCACCTGCCCAGCCCGGCGGCCCCTGGGCAAGGGGCTCCCTTTCTCATCCCGTGACCTAGGAGTCTCGCGGCGTCGTCAAGACGCCCTGGGCAGCACTGAAGCTCGCGTCTTTTGTCTAGCTCAGGTCCATCTGCCGCTGCATTTACTCACGTATCCTCCAAGTGCTGCTCCAAGGTCGCCTCCATCCCGTCCGCCATCCACTTTGGCCCAAAACTCTTCCGCGTAGCGCGTCCTTCTCTTCCACAGGCCTCGGTCACGTGACGCGAGTAGGCGGATCCCGCGGACGGTGCCTCCAAAGGAACAATATTTATCGCGACGCAAGTCCGAGTTCTTTGCCGGAAGACGTCACTGCGCTTCCGCCGCACGCAGCGTGCAGAAGAGTTAGCGGGCGCGCCTTGTCCCTCTAGGTGGTCTGTTCCAGGTTACCCTTCAGAAACAGACGGCGCGGGTTATTTACCACTTGGGACGAAGGTCTGCGGCTGAGCCCACTGCCTCGGTTTCTGACCCGGCATTTTGTCGCAGTGATTTTTAACTTTTGGATTGCACCTCAACTAACTCCCAAGTCCTAGGGGCCAGATCTTAAGTTTTACAATAACCCAGAAAGTCACGCAGGGTCTCATCTAGGCGGAGGGCACGGAGAAGAGACACAGGCTGGAAAGTGTTACCAGACTAAGGGTCCAGCCGCCTGTCACTGTCAGCGAATATGCAGAGACGGGGATGGGTTCACCAAACTTTGTCAGAAGGTTTGTGTGTGATTCTGGAGAACAGTGAGAGTAGCCGCTCCAGGTTTTTTTTTTTTTTTTTTTTAAAGACAGAGTCTCAAGCTGTTGCCCTGCGTAGGGGACCGTGGTGTCTTAGCTCACAGCAACCTCCAACTTGGGCTTGAGCAACCCTCTTGCCTCAATTTCTCTATTTTTTTTTTTTTTTGGTAGAGACAGGGGTCTCGCTCTAGCTCAGGTTGGACTCTGAACTCGTGAGCTCAAGAACTCCACCCACCTGGGCCTCCCAGAGTGCTGGGATTACAGGTGTGAGCCACCGCGTCCGACCTAATTCTGTTTTTTTATTTTTAAAATCATAGTTTTATACATAAAGGTTCAGTAAAGACCACATTAACTCTTAAATAATATTTAGTATAACTTAGTGATAATTTATTACATTTCCAATTCAAAAGTCAATTTTCTAAATTTTCCTAAACTATTTAAGGTGGGCATCTTTAAGGTGGGAGCTAAATTTACAAAACAATACGAATATTAAAAAAAAATGAAGGGTGGCACCTGTGGCTCAAAGAGTAGGGCGCCAGTCCCGTATACCAGAGGTGGCGGGTTCAAACCCAGCCCTGGCCAAATAAATAAATAAATAAAAATTTAAAAAAATAAATGAATAGGAGACAGGACTTAAAACAATCAGACTGTGTCATGTCAGCCCTAGCCTAACTCTATTTTATTCTCACATGAGCTTTCAAAAGGGGAAAGACAGGCTACAAGGGACTAAAGGAGGAGGCAGAACAAGGTTAACACCCCAAACTGGATGTCGGTTAGTAAGGATGCTGGTACTTAACTAGGATGAGGGTTCAGGAAAGTTTAGGGGAAGAAAGTGGGATTTGAGTGCTAACTCACTTTTTTTTTTTGAGACAGAGCTTCAAGCTGTCCCCCTGGGTAGAATGCTGTGGCATCACAGCTCACAGCAACCTCCAACTCCTGGGCTCAAGTGAGTCTCTTGCCTCCGCCTCCCAAGCAGCTGGGCCCACAGGTGCTGGCCACAACGTCCAGCTATTTTTTTTTTTTTTTGGTTGCAGCTGTCATTGTTGTTTGGCAGGCCCGGGCTGGATTTGAACCTGGCACCTTAGGTATATGTGGCTGGCGCCTTAGCCACTTGAGCCACAGGCACAGAGCCTTGAGTGCTAACTCACAAAGAAGACTGGGTAAGACTACTTAAAAGTAGCTTTAATAAGTTAATTATAAAAGCAGGGGTAAAAATAAGGAGTAGAAATCCCCATGGTCCCACTGTCCAGAGATGACTTACTAAATCCTTGGAGAATATTCTTTCAGATAGCTGTCTTTGTGAAGGTATACTTTTAATGTTTTTTCTTCTTTTTAAAGCAAAATTGACATACATACTGGACATAAAATTCTGTGGCTGGTCTCATTTACAGAATTTAGCATAAATATTTTTGTATGTCAATAACTATTCACTTACATCTTTTGTAATAGTTGCAAAATATTCCATGCTATAGCTGTGCCTTAATTGATTTAACCAACTCCTTATTAATGTATGTTGCTTCTAGCATTGTTTTTTTTTGGGGGGGACTATTGCAATGTTGGGTGAATATCCTAGTAACTAAATATTTGTGTAGTTTTAAGTTTTTCTTAAGTTAATAATAGCCAGGCATTGTGGTGGGTGCCTGTAGTCCCAGCTACTGGGAGGCTGAGGCAAGAGAATTGCTTAAGCCCAAGAGTTTGAGGTTGCTGTGAGCTGTGATGCCATGATACTCTACCAAGGGCGACAAAATGAGACACTGTCTCTAAAAAAAAAAAAAATAGATTTTTAAGTTAATAGAAATGGAATTACTGGGTCAAACGATATAGTCATTTTGAAGACTTTTGACACACACTGACTAATTGCCCCCCAAAAGATAATGTCAGTTTATACTCAGATTGGTAGCATTTTGATAAAAATGGCAGTGTATCCCTAGACTCTTCTACCCCCACAAGCCTTAAATCATTTCTTCCACTAAGTTTCCTCTAACCCTCTCACCTTCAGCTTTTGCTCACAGTGTACCTTTTTTTTTTTTTTTTAATTTGAGACAGTCTCACTTTGTCACCCTGGGTAGAGTGTCATGGCATCATAGCTCATAGCATGAGCCTCAAACTCTTGGGCTCAAGTGGTCCTCTTGCCTCACGGCCTCTCAACTAGCTGGGACTACATGTGCCCACCACAATACCAGGTTATTTTTTGGAGATGGGGTCTCTCTCTTGCTCAAGCTGATCTTGAACTCCTGAGCTCAAGCAATCCACCTGCCTGGGCCTCCCAGAGAGCTGGGATTGCAGGCATGAGTTATTGTGCCCGGCTTCACTGTGTACCTTCTGATTTGGAGCCGGGCTCCAAGGCTATTCTGGGCTTGAATTAAGAGTTCCTCTTCGGCTCGGCGTCTGTGGCTCAATCGGCTAAGGCGCCAGCCACGTACACCTAAGGTGGCGGGTTCGAATCCCCAGCCCGGCCGGCAAACAACAATGATGGCTGCAACCAAAAAATGGTCAGGCCTTGTGGCGGGCACCTGTGGTCCCAGGTACTTGGGAGGCAGAGGCAGGAGACTCGCTTGAGCCCAGGAGTTGGAGGTTGCTGTGAGCTGTGATGCCATGGCACTCTACCCAGGGGGATAGCTTGAGGCTCCATCTCAAAAAAAAAAAAAAAGAGTTCCTCTTCATTCCCTAGCTGTCATAGTGAAGCTCACAGCTTCCTTAAAGTTTCAGTTTGAACTCTGTAATTCAGGGGTCTTGGACTCTCTAGAAAAATTGTTTGTTGGGAATAACAGGCTATGTGAGTTTAGAGAAAGCAGTTTAAAACTGCCCTTGAAAAGAGCATTATGAAAGATCAGAACGGAGTACTTGAAGCAAAGTTTGTGCCAGTCATACAAGGAGCCGGCTTACTTCCTACTGATGTCAGGCCTGACACAACGGTGCTGCCCCCTTGTGGTCCCATGAGGTATGAGGCTTAGCAGGTTTCTGGCTTCTGGGCTCTGAGTTTTTAAACCCTTACAGCACAGTCCAAACAGAAATCTGATGTGAGCCACATCGGAAGTTTTTAGTGGTTCTGTTAGCCACGTTGAAAATGTTAAGCAAGTGAAATTAATTTTCACATCATTTTACTTATTCAAACAATATATCTAAAAATATTTTCAGTTCAACATGTAATCAATAGACTACTAATTAGATATTTTACATTTTTCCTCCCATGCCAAATATTTAAAATCCAGTGCATATTTTACACTTACAACATATTTCTATTCAGACTAGTCATATTTTAAGGATTCATTAGCTATGTGTGGCTAGTAGCTACTGTATTGGACAATGAGGATATCTCAAGTTATCTCAAAGCCACATCAGTGATTAAAGGATTCTCAGAAAGAAACAAATTAGAAAGTAGGAAGAGGATGACAGCTGGCCTGCACACCCTTGCCACACTGGAGGTGAGAGGGAAGGCTGTTTATAGCACCCCCTCTTTCTCTGTCCTGCTGCTATTCTCCCCCAGTGGAGATAGGAACAGGGAGAGGAATAGTGTATATAAGTCAGTCAGGCAAGTGCTGGGGGCTGGCATGATGGTTGGAGGAAGTGTCTGACTCCTAATTGCTTTCTGCTTTCTTTAGCTAGTAGGGTATTGATAATTGTTTCCTCTTAGTTTTGAGTACGGTTAACCATTCCTGGGCTGACAGGAAACATTTCAGGATATTCATATTAGAGTACATGTTTCATTATATTGTAATTTTTAAAATATGATTCCTTTTTAAAGACAGAAAGAATCTCTTCTCCATCTCTGCATTCCCAGTGTCACATGGCACAATAGGAATTTAGTAAGTATTTATTGAAGAGTCTTGATGATGCTTTTTCGGAAAAGGACTCTATGGCTACCTTTAAGGTAAACAAATTTTAAGTCCTGAACTTTGAGCACCTTTATCATCTTCTTTCTCTCCTCCTTCATAAATGAGCTCTTAGAAAATGGAAATGCCAGGCCAGATGTGGTGGCTCATGCCTGTAATCCTAGCACTCTGGGAGGCCAAGGTGGGTGGATTGCTTGAGCACACGAGTTTGAGACCAGCCTGGGCCAAAGCAAGACCTTGTCTCTATTAAAAATAGAAAAACTGGGCGGTGCCTGTGGCTCAAAAGGGTAGGGCGCTGATCCCATATGCTGGAGGTGGTGGGTTCAAACTCAGCCCTGGCCAAAAACAGCAAAAACAAAAGAAAACTCCAAAGAGGACCCGCCAAAAAAAGCTGGCAAGCCTTGGCGCCCATAGCACAGTGGTTATGGCTCCAACCACATACACCGAGGCTGGCAGGTTCGAACCTGACCTGGGCCAGCTAAACAACAATGACAGCTGCAACAAAAAATAGCCAGGTGTGTGGTGGGTGCCTGTAGTCCCAGCTACTTGGGAGGCTGAGATAAGAGAATCCCTTAAGCCCAAGAGTTTGAGGTTGCCGTGAGCTGTGATGCCATAGCACTCTACCAAAAGTGACATAAGAGTCTATCTCAAAAAAAAAAAAAGAAAAGAAAAAAAGCTGGCAGGGGTGGGGTCTATTTAAGAAGTCCAGCTCTGGAAGAGGGGTTAGCTCTCCACTGGGTGCGGAGGGCTCTGCTACTCCAGGGCCGTCCACACTAAGCTCTCCCAAATGCCTAGGGACACAGTCCTTCAGTGGACTGAGCACTCACATGCCACCAGGGGGCATCAAGGTTCCAGAAAACCTCGCTCAGATGGAGGGTCCTGGGGTGAGGGAAAGAAATCCACGGTCTATGTGCTGGTAGAGCATAGTGAGGACAGCATTGTGCCAGGTTAGTGGCCTCAGAGTGAGATGTAGAATTGGACCCTGACTTGGCCACTGACTACCTGTGTGACCCCTGGATCTTAGAGGGCTCATTTCTGATATGGGGCTATCATCGTCTGCCTCATCAGGTTGTGGGGAAGATTATATGAGATACTCTATGTAAGTGGGGCTGGCTGGTACATTGTGGAAGTCACTATATAAGTTTTGTTAAATCTGAGGAAAGACTTGTTTGTTTCTTCAAGTTGTTTATAATTTGGGTGAGGACACACATGAGAAAATAACATACAATAATAGTAACAGCTCAATGATTTGTGTAGACCCCAAGTGGTCCAGTGTTCATGAGAGAGGGAGACTACAAGGCTGAATTTGTATACCTCTATAAAGCTGTGTAAGATGAGATAATTAAATGTATCTTTTTTTTAAAATAAAATGCATTTATTTGTTCATTTGTTTATTCATTTATTTTTAAGAGATAGGGTCTTGCTCTTTTGGCCAGGCTGGAGTGCAGTCATGTGATCATAGATTCACTGTATAGCCTTTGAACTCCTGGGCTGAAGTGATCCTCCTACTTTAGCCTCCCAAATACCTGGGACTACAGGTATAAGCCATCATGCCTGGCTATTTTTATTAGGCTTTTCTATAGCATAAAAATGATGAAATACAGTAAAAGGAAAAAAATCACCTGCAATTCTAGCCCTAAGCCTAGAAAAATAATGATAGGAAATCCAAGAATAATAATAATGATAGGAATGTGAGGGAGATAAATAGAATGGAGTAGGATTTGGATAATGTGGAGATGCGGAAAGGCCTGTCACAAGGATCATCAGAGTTCTGTCAACTAAAGCCACTCAGTCCATTTGAGCTATCGCACATGACACTGGTGGGAACAAGGTGGGGCACATGCACATCCCTGTCTTCCACTGGTGGTCACCACCTGAGAACTGAGGCCTAGATTTAAAGCCTGACTCCAAATGATAGTGATAGTCATACATGAGCAGTTCATATGCATGGAGTGACAACTGTGTGCCCCTTAGCTCTGTATCTTATTAGTCCTTACAGCCTTTTTGAAGTGCCTAAAATCACTGTCCCTCTTTTACAGTCTAAAAAACCCAAGGCTGCCGGGTGAGGTGGCTCATGCCTGAAATCCCAGCACTTGGGAGGCCCAGCTGGTAGATTGCCTGAGCTCACAGGTTTGAGACCACCCTGAGCCAGAGAGAGACCTCATGTCTAAAAATAGCCAGGCGTTGTGGTGGGCGCCTGTAGTCCCAGCTACTTGGGAGGCTGAGGCAAGAGAATCACTTAAGCCCAGGAGTTTGAGGTTGCTTTGAGTTATGACGCCACAGCATTCTACTGAGGGTGACAAAGTGAGACTCTGTCTAAAATTAAAAAACAAAAACCCAAGGCTTAGAAGGTAAATATTTGCTCAAGGTCACCTGCTTGTAAGTAGGGGAGCCTAACGATTGGCCTTCCCAGTACACTGCTTCAGCTTCTGTCACTTTGCCAGCAGCACCATTTTAGAACTGAGGGCTTTGGGAGGCTCAGTCCTAATCTCTTCCATAGAGAAGAAATCTTGGTCTCAGTGAAGAGAAGGGGCTAATTTAGACCTTTTAACTTCTGGTTCTTAACTTTCTTTTCAGTATTCTAATTATATTGTGCTGCTGGAGGCTGTCTTAGAGCTTTGTTAAACAACTTCAGAGATACTCATTGTTATAGGATGGATTGTGCCTCCCAAATTTGTATGTCAAAATCCTAATCCCTAGTGCCCCAGAATGTGGGTTTATTTGGAGGTAGGACCAATATGGAGGTAACCAAAATAAGGCCATTAGGGTGGGCTTTAATCCAGTATGACTGGTGTCCTCATAGAAAAGGAAGATTGGACACAGACCTCCTAGAGATGATGCAGAGATGTAAGGAGCAGAGAGCCATCCATAAGCCAAGGAGAGAGGCCTAGAACAGACCCTGCCCTCACAGCCCTCAGAAGGAAGCAACCCTGTCGACACCATGATTTTGGACTCTACTCTCCAGCACCGTGAGATAATAAATTTCTATTGGTTAAGGCACCCGGTTTGTAGTACTTTCTTCTGGTGGCCCCAAGAAACCAGTGTGTTTGTGTATCCATAAAGTCTTTAAGTCAGAGACATTTAGCAGTGCTTCTTTAGTAGGAGGACTGGTTCAGAGAATCACTCCCCCAGAGACAAAAGGATAGAGCAGGTCATCTTTCCAGCTTGCTCCCGACCTTGATATTTGGCTAAGATATTTTTCTTTCTTTGGGCATTGGCTGAAAATGGTGGCATGACCTATTTGACTGACCTTCTTGAGTCAGTTTTCCATCTCTGAAACTAGACTATAGAAAGTGCTTGCTACATGTATGTAGAAGGGTGAGTGGGAAAACTGGCTGCTGGTCACTCCAGTCCAAGCCTCTCCAAGGAGCAGATGGGCAGCAGAGCAGGATGCAGGCTGTTAGTGGATGGCAGTTGAAGTTGGGCATTGTCTCCTAAAGTTTAGAACTGAGCCCAAATTCTGGAGGACAAGCCAGATATATTTTAGATGACTCAGGGTGGGCTAAAGAAATTCAGTATGGGGAGCTCTTTTCCTGCTCCTTTATTCATTTTGCTACTGAGGATAAATGAGATGCAGAGTTCCACCTCCATGTCTTCATTAGATGCCCAGTTAATGCAGCCATGACAAATGGGAATGAAGCCCTTATGAATAAAATAAAGATCAGTGCCGTATAAAAAATTGTAGAGCAGAGCAAAGAAAATTTAGAGGAGCTAATAAAATACCCTATCTTTAATTAGACTGTCTGCATCACACATCAAATCAGCCTTAATGTCAAGATTTATTTGCCTTGGAATTGGGTAAATGAGATAAGTGCTTACAAAAAATGAATGGAAAAGAAATTACCTGTATTAAAAACTATTTGTGGTGCAGGCCTGTGCACTGAGGCTTTCAGTCAAACACAAGGTTGCAGCTTCTTTAGCTATGTGTCACTCTCTCCCTCACATGCATCCTCTTAGCCCCGTGTGGATTTCAGAGACTCTGCTTGTGGGGTAACAATACGTGTATGCACCATTGTCAACTACCTATGCTATTCTTCAGGAAAGATCCTTCTGCGATGGTGAAATATGTATCTTTCTGTCTTTATTTCACCATTTGTAAATTAGTAAGGTGTTACTGGGCCTTAATGTTAGAGAAGAGAGTGTTGTGGAGACAAGATAACTGGCTTAGTTCTGCTCACCCACCACAGAGAGCAGAGCAAAAGGCTTCTACCTTGGAATCGACATGTAACTTCGAGAGCTTATCTACTACCACATGTTATTGTTCTCTTGTAAGACCTGGACAAGTCCTCTGATGCCCTGATGTTTCACTGTAAATGAAAATAAGAGTAGTACCCACCTGGCAGTGTTCCTGTGAGCATTCCATGAGATAGTGCACAGAAAGCCCCTGGCACAGCCCCTGGGACAAGGGTAATGCTGAACAAATGAAAGGTGATGTTGTTGTTATATTAGGATCTTGAGAGAGGTAACAGGAAGCAAATTTAAATTAGATTATCATTCTGGTTACTTAGCTGCAAGCAGCAGAGCTGACTCTGGTTCATGGAGTAGGAAAGGAAGCTATTATAGTGACATTGGGTAGCTTATGGAATTGTTGTCAGGGCCGGTGAGTTCAGTCTCAGCTTCTAATGACAAAGTTCCAAACCACACAGGAAAATGCCACCCCCTCCCCCTGGCCTGACAGCACCCACAATTGCCTGCTGTCCTGGGGCTGCTTCTGTGGTAGGAACATAACTCTGCAACCACTGCTTCCCCTGAAGCCAGACGCCTCTGCTGCTGCCCTTGCCAGCAAAGTGGAAATTTCCCAGAGCCTCTGAATTAAAGTCTTGTGTAGACAAACGTGAGCGATGGCATGTGGCTCACATGTCTGGCTTTAGTTGCAAAGGAGGCTGCTTTTTATAACTGCCTTGAAAGTGCCCTGAACATATTAAAGCCATTCACATGGGGCTGGGCAGCAAGAAAGCATTCTAAGTGTCTTCTCCAGGGGGGATTTTTGCTTTGCATGTGAGAAAACTCGTATAGGACACTCACCGGCCTTCTACTAATTTTTTTTGAAACAGAATCTCACTGTCACCCTGGATAGATTACCCTGGCATCATAGCTCACAGTAACCTCAAACTCTTTTTTTTTTTTTTTTTTTTTGAGACGGAGCCTCAAGCTATCACCCTGGGTAGAGTGCCATGGCATCACAGCTCATAGCAACCTCCAACTCCTGGGCTCAAGCGAGGCTCCTGCCTCCGCCTCCCAAGTAGCTGGGACCACAGGCGCCCACCACAACGCCCGGCCATTTTTTTGGTTGCAGCCATCA
>CAUYQV010032001.1:0-70470 GCA_963574575.1 Galagoides demidoff | reverse complement strand
TTTTTTTTTTTTTTTTTTGAGACAGAGCCTCAAGCTGTCCCCCTGGGTAGAGTGCTGTGGCATCACAGCTCACGGCAACCTCCAACTCCTGGGCTCAAGTGAGTCTCCTGCCTCTGCCTCCCAAGTAGCTGGGACCACAGGAGCCCACCACAATGCCTGGCTATTTTTTGGTTGCAGCCATCATTGTTGTTTTGGCAGACCCGGGCTGGATTCGAACTTGCCACCTTAGGTGTAAGTGGCTGGCACCTTAGCCACTTGAGTCACAGGTGCCGAGCCCAAACTGAGTTCTTAGCTATACTCTTAACGTGTTTCCCCACCCTTTGTTTTTTTCTCTCTGACCTCATTTCCTGCTCCCCATTTCACTGTCTCCATTCCCATGTTGGGGCCCTCTCACTAGGCACTCTCTTCTCCTGGATATCCCCAAGGCTCAGTCCCTCTACTCCTTCAAATGTTTGGTCAAATGTTACTTTGTCAATCAAGTCTTTTAAACCTTCCTCTTTAAAATTGCAGCACCACCTCCACACCCTCTAACCTTTCACACTTTGTTTTCCTTCATAGCACTGTCACCATCTAACGTAGTGCACATTTTACTGATTTGCTTGTTTCCTTCCACTAGGATGCTGCACTGCAAGAGGCAAGAATTTTTGTCTGCTTTATTCATTGCTGTCTGTCTGTCTTTCTGTCTGTCTATCGTTCTTTCTTTTTTTATTTCCCTGGCATGTAGAACAATGCTTGGCAGACAGTAAGCAGTTGATAAGTATTTGGTGAATGAACAGATTCTAACTGGTAGCCATATTCTAGATATGGAAATCAAGAAAAGTGTGCTATGAATGTAGGTTTTCATTTCATTCTTAGTACTTGGCAAACGTCAATCACAGAAGAATTCATTCATGTTCCCTCTCATTCCACTTCTTGTTCCCCTGTCCCCTCTCATCTGCTGTTTGTTCTCAGGTGTAAAAGAAAGTAGAAACAAATAACACTCCCCTGGCTGCTACCTGTTTGTCCTCTAAAACTTACTGGGTGGCAAGACGGGGTCCAACAGCAACTCTGCTTCTGTCACTCCCTTCCCAGGTTCTCATTAGAATATCTGAGCCAATATCATAATTGCTGTTTTTTTCTCCCTCCCTCCTTTCTTTCTTTCACAGTCTCACTATTACCCTTGGATAGAGTGCTTTGGTATCATAACTCACCGCAACCTCAAACTCCTGGGCTCAAGCTGTCCTCTTGCCTCATCCTCCCCAGGAGCTGGGACTACAGGAACATGAAGACTGGATAGTTGTTTTTTCTTCTATTTTTAGTATAGACAGGGTCTTGCTCTTGCTCAGGCTGCTCTCGAACTCCTGAGCTCAGGCAATTCAACCTTGGCCTCCCAAAGTGCTAGGATTACAGGCATAAGCCACTACACCTAGCTTGACACCTTGTTTTTCTTAAGCTTCTAGAATAGGTTCTCATTCTTGATTTCCTACCATATTGGGGCAGGAAGAGGCATAGGCAGTACTACCTAACACCGGCAGTAAATGCATTGTGTGGGACCGCCCATGTTAGCATCATTCGTCCTTCCTCACTAAATGCTGTAGCACCAGCCTCAGCCATTACGGCAACCAAAATGACTCCCTCACCCACCCCTCATACACACACACATACACATTGTCTAACATCCTTTCTAGCAGTTAATACTGCTCCTTCTTGAGAATCATTTGTCTGTAGTGGAAGAAGAAAAGAGTTTATTACAGTCATCTGGAAAGGGGTAGGGTGCAGAATTTTTGCTGCAAAGCATTGAGGCCTCAGCTGGGGTTAAGTAAAGATGAATTAATAATAAAGTGCAATCAGCCTAGTTATGTGACTTTTTACTTTCAGCTATGTTCTGCAGCCCCCAGGCACATTGGTAACTGAGAAAATAGATATTAAATCTGCATTCACTATGATCCATTTGTGTTGATGTGTAAAGAAAAAGTGGACCAGGTTGCCATCTATATTCAGATCATCTCTACATTGTGTTTTAGGAGAGAGATTAGGACCAGACTCAGAGCCTTTAAGGAGTTTTATCAGATGCTGTGGTGTTACAGTGAAACTGGAATGAAAACTTAACTTCTGTGAGATTCGATACTATGCTGCCAGCTGCTTAGGAACATCCTGAGATGAAGTTTAGGGAACTCCCCAGGGAAGTTAGGTCTTGGGAAAAGAGTTTTGTAGTGCGAAGCCTTTCCTTTCTGCCTAGACTTGGGAAGCATAGGAGGGTCTTAAAAAGTCAATTTTTTTCTTCTTCTTGAAAAGAAAGACATTAATTAAATGCATCCCTGTTCAACCACGTAAACCCACTCACATACAGACCCACTTTTGGTTTTCCCACAGCCTACCATCCAGATAATTATTAAATTTGTTAATAGCATCTTTACAAAACTAAAACTACAATACTTGGTTAATTTAGGAAGATAAAGTTATAATACATTATATTTATGTTTCTAAAATAATCAATGGCGATTTTTTCTTACTAACTACAAATGGTATTTACTTGTATATTTTTTTCTTTACAAATAAAGCAACATGATAGTAAGATCTAGATTCGGGCATCTTTGTTCTGAGCTACTTGAAAAACAAGCTGAAACTTGAGAATAGATGAAAACTTAGGATAATAGCAAAACAAATAAAATTAAATTCTTTGATTGAGTGTTTGCCACTGTAAAACACACGTGCAAAAGCACTCATTTTCAAGAAAGGAAGAAAAAAAGAAGAACCTAAAACCTAAACAACCAAAATTTAAATACTACTTTTGCCATCTGAAATTGTCTAATCAGCCTCATTTTCTTCTATTGCCATCATCAACTTCTATTTGTTCTGATGATTCATTTTTAGTATCGTTATGGGCTTATGAAAGCAGAAAGATTGCCTGGGTTGGAACAAGATTTTCCACCATTTCCTATGTGTCCATTCTCAACCAAAATAAATCAATGCAAATGTGAGTGTCCATTCCCTCACCAGGCCTTTGAGACCAATCAGAAGAAAAAGTGTATTTTAATAAGCTATGTGAAAATTGACAGGAAGGGCATCTTACTATTACTTTTGCAAGCTGATCAGCCAGACTATTCTCACCACCTACCCTGTGCATTGCAATGATCTGATCCCATAAACATATTAAGATCCTACTGCATAGGTCTTAAAAATTAGAAAGAAAGACCAGGCGCAGTGGCTCATACCTATAATCCTCACACTCTGGGAGGCCTAGGCAGGTGGATAGCATTGAGGTCATGGGTTTGAGACCAGCCTGAGCAAAAAGCAAGACCCCCCACCCCCAATCTCTACTAAAAATTGAAAAGCTGAGACAAGAGGATCGCTTGAGCCTGAGATGGAGGTTGCTGTGAGCTATGACAGTACAGCACTCTACCCAGGGCAACAGCTTGAGACACTGTTTCAAAAAAAAAAAAAATTTTTTTTTTTTAGAAAATTTAAAGGTAGGATAGCTACATTGGTACACATAATTTATGCCTTTTCTTGCTGTTACTAAAAAGAAAAAGTAATTCTAGAGAGTTATACTATAAGGCTGAAGTATTCTTTGCATAAAGGACTACAAATCAAACAGAAGTGTTTGCTTAAGAATACATGATCCTAGTTGAGGCCAAACAAAACCAGGCTCTTTGTATATATGTGTCTATTTCTCTTGATATATTCAAGAAGTCTTTGCATGTCTACTCCCTTGGTCTCAGGCTTTTTTGGCAAAAAGTATTATCCATCTGTGAAGAAGAGAACTGAAGCGTATATATATCCCCCAAATGGAAAAGGGTATCCTTTATCAAATATAGACAAACCTGTTGCCAGTGGCAGCTGGACATATATGGTTTTTCTATCTTTAAGGATCCTCATGTTTCCCATGAAAAAATATTTGAGTTTTGTTTCTTACCACTTCTATGGCTAGCATATATAAATCTGGAATGTTAGATCATAGTATGGGTCACAGTGATCAAATCCAGTCTGTTTATTCTTCAGACCCACCCTGCAGGCAGTCTGACAGCATTTCTGGAGCAAGGGTTGAAAACTATCCAACCACCTTATGTTGTAGATGAGGAAACACAGCACAAAGAAATGGAATGGCATTGTCATAGTCATAAACCGTGGCAAAAGCAGGGGCATTGTCCCCTGGACTTTTAGCTCTACAACTTGCACTGAGGCATAACAAGTGCTTAACTTCACTTGCCTTTTTTGTACAGATAGCTCTCAACTCAGAACCAAAGCTACTTTACACGTCAGTTCAGATGACACTGTAATCTCTTGGAGTCTGAAGAACACTTTGGAGTAGAACATATTTTCCTCCTTCTTAGAATCTCAAGTCAAATCAACAATTTCTTCGAGTTTATTCTGATGATTGCCTTCCATTTGATCTATTTTTCTCTAAGTTGCTAAACAGCCTTTGGCAAAAATCATTATATTCTGACCTGAACAAGGAGATTGGACAGGTCTGTTCTAAGATGTGTGAAACTGCAAAGCCTGGACAGGGTGCAGATTTCTTCTAGCACTCTGATTTTACATTGGGATATGGTTACTTTGTACATTGTTCACATTGTATGGAGTGTAGATGGTGGCTTAGTACTTACTGATAGGTATAACTAGAGTTATACATAGTGGCATTTGGGTGGAACATTTCCTTCTTGTGGGAGACTTCTATGAATTGCAAGATGTGTAGCATCTTAGCTCCTCTTCCCAAATGCCATGCATAGCATCCTTCTTCCATCAGAAACATTGGGAGCCTCAATAAACTACCCTCAACCGTTTTACACATGCTCCCAAGAGGTGTTGCAGAGTCATTAGATCTCTTGGTTGATAGGAGTGTTGGAAAAGGCAGAAGGTAGAAACTGAGGGAACACTGAAAAATAGTTCTTCTGACTTAGGAGTTTGGCACTCTCCTTTTCAGCGAGATCAGTGTTTACTGACATGACATGCAGAGGAAGAATCTCCCATACTTTCTTGATGCCATGCACAAGTTAGTGGCAGGGGTGGGAGTGGTAGAAAAAAATGTGGTTGCCAAAATATGATGGAGAGAATCAGCAAGGAATATAATTTTTGCTTTCATGTTACCATCACTTGGTGCCGTCCATGCTGTATCTTTCCAGGAGCATGAATAACTGCAGTTTAATATACTTCCTTCCTGATTTCCCAGCTGTTGTCTGTTCTTCATGCTTCACAAACTTCAGCCAGAAACAGATCCTGGGATCTCAGAGATACAGGCCCTTTCTTCCTACTCAGCACCCTGCCTCTGCTGCCTCATCCTTACTTTGGCTTTTTTCGCATATTCTCTAATCGCATTGTATAATATGTATTTATCCAAACTTATTTTTTCTTCTAGCACCCTGATTTTACATTGGGATATGGTTACTTTGCATTTTCTGGGAAACTAAAGTTTGTAAAAATATTTCCAAGAGGTATTTCTGGAAGCTAGTGAGGTCATTAGCTGTCTCATCGCCATGGTTGCCATTTTTAAGCACTGGCTTAAGTGGTTAAATATGCTAAAACTTACTGGGGAGATTATCCTCCATAAGTATAATTTATATAATAAGACACAGTTTTCAGGGTGTTTTCCCATATATTTTTTCCTTGGATGCTTATTACAATTCTGTGACATAGGAGGAGCTATTATAGCCATTTAACAAGTGAAAACATTAAGGCTTTATAAAGTTGTTAATTGGCCAAGGTCACACAGCTTAATTAAGGATGAAATTGACACTTCACCATTTCCTTTTTCTTCTTTTCAGAGTCTGAGGGAGGAGACCAATTTGATTTGTCCTCTTTAGATGTCAGAACAATGTTTCTTTTTTTCAAAGAATATTTTAAGCTTTTCAATTCCAATCTTCCATTGAGACAAGTTCTTTATTCTTCTGCCAGTGAATTGTGACCTCCTGTCAATCAAATATTTCTGTCCCCTTTTAACCATTCTACTCTTGGTTTTTAAAGTTGTGTCAGTAACACAGAGACCTGCAGTCCACGTTGTCTGATATGTGGATCCAATGCTAAGAAAAGCCATTTCCATAGTAGTAGGAAGTCAAAGATTTTTGTAAAGTGATGAGGAAGTATGAAATAGTCCACTTTTTCCTCCGTTAGCACTCTTTGAATTTTTATTCAGAAAGTTTGATGATTAAGACATTGACAGAGGGAAGAAAAACACTGTGATAATGGTTCTCAGATCACAATTTTAATTAAAACTAAATCTGACTGATAACATGAAATGCTATGTTCATATAGTAGTTAGACACCCAGAGTCTGAATAATTATTACTTTGTTTGATGTCTATGAAGTTATAGGAGAATTTGTGGGGGGAAGAGTACATAAGATATAGTTGTGTTTTGGGAAGCCAGTTCCTTTTCTGGCTTAGAGGTGAGGATGTAGCAGAAACACTCAGTGATGTGTTCTGCTAAGGGCAACGCCGCAGATCCGATGTCTTCTAAACTGGACTGTGGTTCTCAAAAGAAACTTGAATGCCCTGCTAGAGTATATATACCTTGCTTTTGCTTCCCTTCTAAAATTCATGGCACCCTTTTGTTACTGGGAGCATCATTTAGCACCCCCATGGTTGCTTAAAGCATGGTCTTTTGGGTAGCATTTATGTTCGCTAGGATTCAGCTCCAGAATTGCTGTCTCTGTGAGACCTCTCTACCTAACACAGGTTGCTCACGTGGCATCTTTTACTGCCTCTGTCACTGCATGAGTTCACTACCTTGTCACTGCTCCTTTGTCTGGAGTTTTGACACTTTCAACAGAGTAGAAACTTAATAAATAGTTGGTGGGCAGATGGGTCCATGATCTGTTAAGTCCTCTGAGTCCTGAGGAAGAGGGTTATAGCAGAGTGCACATTTCTCTAGTCAATCATTGTGAGTGCCTGGAACCAGGGAAGGGAAGAGCTCCCCTGACACGCTGAGCTTTTCTGTACATGTCCAAGCAAAATCAGCTATCATGTTTTGGGTCCCTATTAGTGCTGGTATAAGAGACAAGATACTCAGTTCTGGTCCTTGCTCCACTGCCTCATATGTAAAATGAGAAAGTTGAACAGAGATGAGCAATGGTCTCTTAACTCCAGCTTTGGAGATTCTGTGACATACCACTTTTTGAGGGATACACTTTACTGTATTAATTTCAAATGTAAGTTTTAGAGTCACAAGAATAGGCTTAAATCCTCGATCTGCTCTTTATAATCCCTGTGATCTAGAACAGTGGTTCTCAACTGTCCTAATGCCGCACCCTTTAATACAGTTCCTCATGTTGTGGTGACTCCCAGCCATAAAATTATTTTCATTGCTACTTCATAACTGTAATTTAGCTACTGTTATGAATTGTAATGTAAATATGTGATATTCAGGAGACCCCCAAAGGGGTTGCGACCCACAGGTTGAGAATTGCTGATCTAGGACAAGTTATTTAACCTATCTTCTTTGCCTTAGTTTTCTCAAATATAAGTAAGAGTTGTTCTAACTGTTAAACAGCATGATGCATGTTTCATTTTGTTTTGTTTTTTAGAGACAGAGTCTCACTCTGTCACCCAGACTGGAATACAGTCATAGCTCACTATAACCTCTAACTCCTGGGCTCAAGCAATCTGCCTATCTCAGCCTTCTGAGTGCTGGAACTACAGGTGCATGCCACCATGCCCAGCTTATTTTATCTTAATTTCTTTAGAGACAGGGGTCTTGCTGTGTTATCCAGGCTGGTCTGAAACTCCGGGTTTTAAGTAATCCTCTTGCCTCAGCCTCCTAAAGTGTTGGGATCATAGGTGTAAACCACCATGGCTGGCTAGTTAGTTCTGCCTGTTTTGGACTTTGAAAATGGAATCATAATCTTAGTGTATCCAAATTTTGTCTGTGGGATTTATCCGTGTTACTAGATACTGCAGTAGCTCCTCCTTTTTCATTGTACTTTTAAAAGATCACTTTGGCAGTTTGGAGACTAGATTGGAGAGCCCAAACTAAGGTGAAGAAGTGTGGCTGGAAGGTGGTTGCCATGGACCTCAGAAGAGGTGCGGCAACCTGAACTAGGCTGCAAAGTGGGAGTGAACAAAAAAGGGCAGCGCTCAGAACTGTGTAGGAGGGCTTTAATCTGTGGAACTCAATTGGTGATTTGATATTACAGGGTGAGGAAGAAAAAGATCAGTTTTCTGGCTTGTAAATCATGTAAGGTTTGATGAGGTCAGTTTTGACACCTTTGATGTTAGATGCCTGTGGATGTTTGCAGGTCCAGATGAGTTCAATAGAAAGGTCAGAAATGGAGATTAAAACTTTGAGAGTCAGCAGCTTATAGTGGAATTTGAAGCACCAAGAGTGAATCTGATTACCTAGAGCAGTGATTTTTTCAACTGCTATGCCCTAGCACACTGGTATACCATGAGAGGATCTTAGTTGTGCCGTGAAAATTTTTTAAACATCATTAATTAAATTAATTTTGAAAGACGTTCAAAGCACAGTAAGTATATTCTTTTTTTTTTTTAATCAACATAATTTAAGTGTGCTGCAGAAGTTCAACTATAGGTTCAAGTGTGCCATTAGATAAAAAAAGTTGAAAAACGCTGGCCTGCAGACTGGGTTTGGAGTGGAAAGCAGCTAAGAACAGAACACTGTGAAGCTCCGAGGCTTTGAAAGTCAGAAGAGGATCTGACAGCAGAGATTTAGAGAAGAAGAGGTAGGAAGGGCATCAGTAGAAAGAATTAACAAATAAATCAAGCCAAGGTCAGGGTAGTATGTCACAGAAACCTTAACTGTCAGTGTCCTTAGATTTGGGAAGAGGAGGCTTTGAAGCTACCTAAGTTGAGGGGGTCACTAACACCTCTCCTCAGCCACTCCCACTCACTGTTCGCGTTCCCTGACTATATTCTTTCAGTTTCTTTCCCATATCTTTGTATTATGTCATATCTGTGCCTATCTTTCATGATAAACTGTGATTCTTAAAGGAGAAAGGCCACATTACTTCCCCCCATTACTTTTGAAAATCTAGCAGACAGGCATTTTACTTACTAAGTGGTCACAAACTGTCTTAAGCTGCCTTTGTTTCAAAGGCAGCCCTGAACTGGATAACCTTCCCTGACCTGACCACCTGAACCTCCTTTGTGGCTCTCTTGCTGAGGACGCTTATGCAGGCCAGGCTGTTTGCCTGCCTTTTGGCAGGGGACAGGGACACATTGAAAATCCAGCTTGCAGAGTCTTGGGGGCAGCAAGCAGTACTGCCTCTCTGGGAACACTATTGTCTTCCAGCAAGCTAGGTGGCTTCTTCAGTTACATAAGATATGCGTGTTCTGGCAGGGAAGAGCTGCCTGAGTGAGTGTTTAGCAAAAATGATTTGTGTGGAGTTATTTTGAGACCCCAGGGGAGGGAATGGCAGCCAAAGCCTGCGGTATTTTAAACCACATCAGTTTTCTACAAAGATTAATATGTTACAGCATCTCAGCTAGAATGTTGGTAAAAGGCAAATAAGAATGTGAGGGCCCCAACACATAGATGCCAGTTCTCTCAGTCCACACAAGGTGACTTCAAGTAGTCGGGATCAAACCTGGCACCTCGAGA
This sequence comes from Galagoides demidoff, assembly GCA_963574575.1. Taxonomy (NCBI): domain Eukaryota; kingdom Metazoa; phylum Chordata; class Mammalia; order Primates; family Galagidae; genus Galagoides; species Galagoides demidoff. The sequence continues at coordinate 60,940 of CAUYQV010032001.1, read as the reverse complement.
TTCTCTCATCTTTCTGCCTTGGTCCCCATCTGCCCTGAAGACACTAAGTGGAATACAGAATTGGCTTCTGTGGGCTTGGCCTGGCTCCCTCTGGAGCAGCACTTTGATTGCCCTCTCACTCACTACCTAGGGAGCAAATTGGTTTCCTAGGAGATAGAGAAGCGAGCCCACTTTTTGTGGCAGCCCAAAATACTGACATTATTTAGATGATTGAGCTTCTTGAAGTTCCAGGCTGGCTGGGAGAAAACCCCTTCCAGAGCATTCACCTTCCTGGCTCTAGCGTGAACAGCTGTCTGCTAAGGGTGGGTGAATTACAGAATATAGGATTTTCCAGTTTAGTGACATTAGGGGAGACAGCCTCCATATGAAATACTTCCCTTGTTTTTGTTTTTCTCTTGGCTGTTAGGCTGTGAAATTTGCCTCACTGCTCCCCCGCCCTCTTGCTGACAGCTGTCCTCTTTGCCATGCAGGAGCTAGTATCTCCCTAGGATGGCTGGCTGAGATGGAAAAGGCTGTCTTCCTTTTTACCCTGGGTCCACAGTTGTATAGCTGAAGACTTTCTTGTGCCAGAAGATGGAATTGCCTTCTGACCTAGAGGGATTCATTTGGGCCACAGGGCATCCAGGCATTTGATAGATTGCAGAGGAAGTTCTCAGAAAGAAAGAACCCTGTTGGAAACTAGCCACTTTATTTTGTTTTGTCTTATATTTTTAAAATACATACAATTACTTAAATGACAAAAGTACAAAAACAAAAATATATCATTATATAAAATAGGCAAAACTACAAAGCATAAAGCTTTCCCAGATTCCCCAAATTTTCCTACAAGGAGGTGCCACCCTATATTTTTCTTTTAACTTAGATGCTTTTTCACAGACCTGTGTTATATACACCAGCACTGGACACGGTCAGGAAACATGGAAGTGGGCACTTTAGGCGAAGCATTGCTGGTGTTTGTGTGGTGCACGTGTTTGTATATGAGAGAGAGTGATTCCCTCCTCCACTTGCACCCCTGAGGATCCAGTAACCACAGTTAAAAAGGTTTTAGCTCAGTTTCTCTGTGCTTGTGTTAATGGACAAGAACGGCCTGATGGAGAGTAGGGCTAGGATATGGTCAAGAATGAGCAAGGAACAAAAGTGAATGAGAAGACAGGAACAAGCCAGCATCTACAAAGGTGTGCAGGATGGTCAAAGGGAGTGGCAGACAGCCGGGTGCTCCGGAAGAGTTGTGAAGGGTGTGAGGCAGGCAGATCACTTGCAGATAAGTGGCTCCCCTGCTTTCCCTGTGATGAGACTTTAGTGGGAACTGTGCTGAATGTGCTCATCAATTCCTGTCTCTGCTTTACTCCACTCCAGACACTCCCACTGGCTGTGTTTAGGCCTGTCGGTAGTCCTGTCAGTACAGCCTCAGCATCATTCTTCCCACCTCCTTCCCAAATATCAGTTTCTGATTTGGGTCATTATGACAGCTGCTGTCTACACCATAAGCTCGTATATGTGAGCTCAATCCTCAGAGATGGCCACTGCAGTTTCTTCAGCTCCTCCTTCTCCTTCCTCCTCCTCCATCCGCCTCCCTTGACCCCCACCTCTCCCCACCCTCTTTCCTAGGGTGAGTGAGCACACACAAGTGCACACGTGCACACCCCTTAGCTGTCACAGTCACTAGGAGGCAGTCAGGGCATGGGCTTGGTTGAGAGCCATGTTTAAGACGTTTTCTCTCTCCTCTTCCCTGCCTTTATAGGAATTGTGATTTCTAACAAGTTTCCCATCATAGGTCTGGCCTTCAGTTGTGCGAAGCTATCAGAGCACCTTTCCACTCTCTGGAAGACAGGCACAGCCTAACAGTTTGGGTTGGTATCTCAGGATGCTGGTCATCAGGTACCTGTTCAACTGCAGCTTTGTGTACAGCATCACAGTTCAAGTCCTGGTGCTTTGGTACCCTGTTGCCACACTGTGACAGGAACTAAAAAGCCTCAATTAAGCGCACACCGTACCTTCCCTGACCACCAGTCTCAGGTGTGGCTGGAGTAGTCATTTCTGGGATGTTGCATTGGTTGAAAGTAAAGGGTGCAGAATTTTCCCCTCAGGTCTCCCAAACAGGGAAATAATCACTTCAATTCAACACTCTTTCCCTGAATTCTGCAAAGTGGATTCTATGCAGTGGTTTGGATTTGCTATTCCTTTTTATCCCCAAGAGCTGTTTGAATGAGCGAAGGAAATGAATAGACTGCTTGTCACAACACCACTGGGGTCTCTACAGTGCCTGGGGCTGCTACTGAGAGACAGAGAATGAAAACGGGCTGGAAGGGAGGCCATGGGGCAGGAAGCCTTCCCCAGCACACCTCCAGCTGTCTCCTTACAACCTCCCCCTGCCCCAACCACTTGAGGGTTTTCTTTTTTCCTCAGCCTGGGGACTCCTCCTGCCTAATGGAGTTGTCTCTCACTATAGCATCCTCCTGTAGTGAAAGTCTAACTCTGCCTGCTCACAGAATGATATGCAGTTACTCCACACCTCTGCCCCATTTATCCAGCAAAGGCAGCATGTTCACTGCCTCACCTTCCAGAGTTGGCTCTCAACAGCGCAGGAGAAGGGCTGCTCCCCACTTCACGCTCTCCACCACTCCCATCAGACTGTTTTTAATTAAATAAACTAGAAAGATATTTCCAGTTTAAAGATTCCCTTCATGTTATATAGGGAAAGGAAAAAGTAGAATGGTAGGAAATCAGAACTCTTGTCTCATGAGGACCCTGGGAATGTTCAGCCCAGAGAAAGAAAATGAGACATGAACATGAGAAGAAATAGATGTTGCATGTATCTTCAAATACTCGAAAGGCTGTCAAGTGGGTGATGAATGTTTTATATGGTCCTAAGGAATTGGACTAGATTTTAGAAGACCTAAAATGTCAGGTTGTGGAGGTATAATTTTAGTTTGTAAACTTTGGGGTTTTCAGCAGATCGTTGTACTTTAGGAAGAGTAATCTGGTAGTTGTGTGTATGAGGAATACATATAGGGGAAAATGGAGGGCAGGCAGAAAAGCGAGAAGATCCTTGGCTAGAAGTGATAAGAGCCTAAACAAGCAGAGTTACACTGAAGAGTGAGACAAACAATGGAGGTAAAATTAATGGAATTGATAGTTTCAGGGCAGCGCGTGTGGCTCAGAGGAGTAGGGCACTGACCCCATATACCAGAGGTGATGGGTTCAAACCCAGCCCAGCTCCCCCCCCCCAAAAAAAAAAACTACAAAGAATTCATAGCTTGTAGCAATCATTAGGCTGGGGCCAGACGCAGTGGCTCACACCTATAATCCTAGCACTCTGGAAGACCAAGGCAGGTGGATTGCCTGAGCTCATGTGTTTGAGACCAGCCTGAGCAAAAGTGAGACCCTGTCTCTAAAAATAGCCAGGCATTGTGGCAGGTGCCTGTAGTCCCAGCTACTTGGGAGGCTGAGGCAAGAGAATAGCTTTAGCCCATGAGGTTGCAATGAGCTATGATGCCATGGCCCTCTACTGAGGGAGACAAAGTGAGATTCTGTATCAAAAAAAAAAAAATTTGGTTAGGTGGGGTAGAGTAGGGAAGATGCAAAGATAAGTGAGGTTTTCAGCCTGGAGGATAGTAGTGCTGAAACCAGAATAGAGAACCTCAGGAGAAAAGGATGTGGAGAGTTAAAAGTGAGAAGATGAGATTGATTTTAAGACTTATTGGGTTTGCTGTTTTGGCAGGACATCCAAGAGGAGACCTCTAGTAGGCATTGGGTGTTGAGCTTAGAGAATAGGTGACAATTACATATCTGTGAGTTCTGCATGATCATGTTTTTGAAAAAGGTGAAATTAGATGAGGCTGCCAAGGGATGACAGTGAAAAAAAGAAAGGACATGACTGAGGGCAACAGCAGGAAGGAGAACAAGCAGCCCAGAAAGATAGGACAACCAGCAGAGAGAAGCAAAAGGGAGGAAAGGTGTGCAGTGGCGAAGGCCGTAGAGAGACCCAGTGGAATTTCTAAATGCTGTTTATTAGATAAAGTCCGAGTACAGAATCTCAGGAGCAAAGAACAAACTTCTGCACCAGAATTGCAGTAGTGAAGGGATATTATCAGAGAGGGGCGAAGCAGTTATGATGAGGACGCAAAGAATGGCAACACTGGCATTTTCACGGTTTGAGCTTATGGCGTATATGTTTTAACTAAAGAAATATGAGTCTGTGGGAGGAGAGTGGGAATAAAGGGGACTGGTCACAAGTGTACCATAAGGAGCGTTCATGAGACTGGGCCCAGGAAAAAGAGGTTAATGTCACTTGCCTCAGTTTTCCTTTCCTTTTACCTTCTAAGGTCACATGACCATAGTTTTATAAGTTAAGGTATTCTTAGTTTGTGACCTATACTGATATTATAGTTATGGGAAATTGAACTCCACCTTCCCTGTATTTTTGTTAATCACCATGCAACATCCTTTAGAGCAACAGCTGCAAATGTTTTCCATAAAGGACCAGATAGTAAATATTTTAGGCTTTGTGAGCCTACGGTCTCTGTCACAAATACTTAACTCTACCCTTGTACCATGAAAGCAGTCATAGTCGGTGAATGCATGTGGCTGTGTTCTTATGAAACTTAATTTATGGATGCTGAAGTCTGAATTTCAAATAATTTTTAGGTCATAAATGTTCTTTTCTTTCCCATTCAAACATGTTAAACTCATTCTTAGCTCATGGACTGTACAGATACAGACAGTGGGCAGACCTAGTCCTCAAAAAGTTATATATAAATGTCTTAATAACTAAGAAAATGCCACGAAGGCTATGTTAACCAGTTTGATGAAAACATTTCAAATTCTATATAAAACCAGCACATTGTACTCCATGATTGCATTAATGTACACAGCTATGATTTAATTAAAAAAAAAAAAGTTGCCTCCTGACCCCTGCTTTAGAGTATGGTAACCAGGTACCCAAGGGAAAAAAAATGCCACTCTTCACCCACACCTCAGAGTTCAAAGTGCTCATTAGGACTGGATGTGTTAAGATTGGCCTGCTTTCTTGGAGGACTTTAGCTTTTCAGAATTCCTTTCCTTGTTTAAAAACCAAAGATAAAAACAGGAGTAGCCCCTTTTTTGCTTGCTTTTTCTTTTCTTTTTCTTTAAAATTAGTGAGGTAAAGGGTTCTTACGAAGAGTTTCTTAGGTCCCACATTTTTTATTCATTCTCCTTGATTCTTGGGTCTTCACATAGACCTGACACTAGCTGTTTTTTTCTTCCCTGTCCTACTAGCTGAGTAAAGTAATCTTTAGACATTTGGAATTCACTTGCCTTAGGAGAAGGAGCTCAGAGCAATTTTGAGTAAAAGCTCAAAGGTACAATAGTTTGGAAGTATACGCCACATGCCTCAAAACCATTTTCTTCAAATAACTATACAGCTTGGTTTAGGAAAAGTCACTCTAAATTTATGCAGGTAAGTAGCTTTTACATTTTGCTGCCAGGTGTATGCCAGAATACCTTCTGGAAACCTAGATTTGCAAGGTCCACATGGGTATTTCCAATGGCTTTCTTCCCACCTTGTAGCTAATCTCTACCAGCCGGGATAGTAGATTGAAATTTTTCTCTTTATCCATAATAAGAAAGAAAAAAGAACAAGATTAGGAAATGTTTGGTCAGAAAATGAAAAGGGGGGAGGGTATCTAAGTTTTATTTGATTTAAAGATAAAGTTCTATATTTAAAATAAGTCCGAAAAAGCAAAAGCAAAAGTTGAGGTTCTCATAGAAACCAACACCCCCACCTTGCTCAGACATAACGTTTGTGCTTGTTGGGTTCTGTCTCCACAGAGCCACTTTGTTACATAAAAGCTTAAGCCATGTAGGAGCTTTCTGTTCATTCAAAGACCATGCGGCTTTGGCTTTTAACCTCAAATGTTTTGTTTTCTGTGAGTTTGTTAATGAAGGTATGAGATTGTTGTTTTTTTAGCAATTATGAAAAGAAACACACAGGAAGAATGTTCTATTCTCCTGCTAGTTGATGTTAGTGCAGCTGCTACTTACAGCGAACACAGAAATGAACATGTGTATTGGGAAGGAGACAGCCTGCCATCTCCAGTCCCCTTCCCAAGCATACCCCCAGAGCCAGCGTGGCAGGATTGTTTACGGCCTGCTCTTGGGATGCCACAGGAAGGGAAAGGCCTCGTTAATCAGTGGGAGTTTTTTCTCCCTTTAAAAATTGTTTTTAGATCTTGTTCTGCAATAGGGAGAATTATAAAAGGTTGTTCCCATGCTGGCCTGATTGTTATCTGTTGTACTGGCTCCATTTAAAAAAAGCTTTTCTCCTATTTGGGAGTGATGCTGTGGTGTCTAAAGTTAACAGTAAATCAAATTTGGTAAGGTGGGTTTTGCATACTGCCCAGCTAGATTGAGAGCAAGAAACCCAGTATAAGGCCTCTAAACCATCCCTTCCTTGTCTCTTCCATTGACTATAGTCAGTGATAGTGCATTTAATACATGCCTTAAAGTCTTGGAAATAAGCAGTACTAAAATTCCTCATCAGTTCTCCATGTGTTAACTTATGTGCATATGGAGCTCCAGAAAGATTGTTATGACAGGTTTGGTATATCTGGTTTTGCTAGATTTTTCTCCTCTCTGGCATTCGTGTAGCAAACAATTATTGAGCATCTACCGTTTGCTAGATACTGGGGGTATAGAGCAGACTTAAATAATTACAGAATCTACTATTCTGCAGGATCTACTACTGACAAGCTAACAACTATTATGACTTAAATCAGAAAAACTTAAAGCATGTTTCACAGCTACGCACTATACTTTCTTTCTATAGATGCCTCCTTCTATTCCCTTCCTTCCTTCAAAGGGAGCTGCAGTTTCTGTTGCATGGTGAAGACTTGGTCTTATTGTTCCTATTTCCAATTAAGTTCAGTGCCTGGTCTTTCAACAGATATATCAGACATTACAAAATCAGAACAACCTAATAAAAGTCTATCCTAAAAAAATGAAGCCATGAACTAAAAACAGCTTTAGTCTCAGTTTCTGCCCAGTTCTGACTCCCCTGACTGCAATTACCTGAGGTGTTTCATTCCTTTAATTAGGATCCCTTCATTCTTCTTTTATCCCCTTTTTCTGATCATCGAAAGAGCTTTAGCAGTGACATGTTCCAAAATTGGCCCACAAGATGCTACCTCCCCTGAGGTAACAAAGTAGAGGTTTAAAGAACAAGGGAGAGAATAAAGAATTTGAGACAATACAAAATCCTTCTTTTACTTCTGAAGCTTTTAATACAAATGAGGCCTCATACCATGTAGAACTCTTAGGAACCAACTGGTCTACCATTTGCCTTTCTCTTTGGGCCATTTTAAGAACATAATAATGTAGGGCCTAAGTAAGATGCCTTGTAGTTTTCAATTGTTAACTGATTCATTGACAGCATTTGTAGCTCGAGACCTCAAAATTCTTTCTGCCTTAAATCTTATGAGCAAGAACTGAAAGTTTTCAGTGTGTGCAATGTTACCCCTTTGACAACCAACTGATGTGAACTTATTTGGCTTTGTTAAAATTAGGCAGATGGTTTGTCTGCCTTTGCCTTTCATGGTTGATGGTTAAGAGTTCTTGATTTGGGGCCAGGGGCAAGGGGCTCATGCCTGAAATCCTAGCACTTTGGGAGGCTAGGGCAGGAAGATTGCTTGAGGCCAGGAGTACAAGACCAGCCTGGGCAACATAGCAAGACCCCTGTCTACAAAAACTAAGAAAATTTAGCTAGGCGTGATCGCATATGCCTGTAGTCCAGCTACTCAGGTGGCCAAGGCAGAAGGACTGCTTGAGCCCAGGAGTTCAAGGCTACAGTGAGCTAGATGTGCTACTGTGGTCTAGTCTGGATGATAGAGCAAGACCATATCTCTTTAAAAAAAAGAAAGAAAAGAAAAAAAGTAACGGAGTTCTTGATTGTATTCTTGATGCTTATAGAAGAAATAGCTGTCTATATATTGTTATCACCAGAAGATTTTTATTTTTTTTAAAGGCAAGGTCTTTCTCTCTTAGCTGGGGCTAGAGCATAGTATCCTTATCATAGCTCACTACAACCTCAAACTCCTGAGCTCAAGTAGTCCTCCTATCTCAGTCTCCTGAGTAGCTGGGACTAGAGATGCTTGTCACCGTGATTGGCTAATTTTTCTATTTTTGTAGAGCTGGGGTCTTGCTAAGGCTGATGTCAAGTGCTTCTTCTACATTGGCCTCCCAGAGTGCTAGGATTACAGGTATGAGCCACTATACCTTTTCTGCCAAGGGATTTTTTAAATTGGCCTGAACAGACTTAAACAGTGTTGCTTTTCTTAGCCTATACGCAGAGTGTAAATGCTTTATTCTCTTATGTGTAGTAGGGCTTTTCAAAATTTGGGGTTTTTTTCTTTCAAAGGTTTTTTTTTTTTTTTTTTGGTGGAGAAAGGGTGGCAGGAGAAAGTATAGAAGTGGAACTAATTGAATTGGGGGTATGAAAAACTGCAAAGAGCCTGTGGATCATAAATTGAGTAGCTGCAGCAGCAGGAACTCAGGCAAAGGTATAGGAGTGCAGTCAGTGTGACAGGAAGCTTATTTTGGTGTTCTTTTTGTGCCTTGCCTTGTCCTTGACAGTTACTCTGGGGGACTGTGTACAGTGTGTTAGAAAGAAGGGAGACATCATTTCCTATTGGGAGTATTTTTACAGCATTCCTGCCTAGGGTCTTGCAGACTAGGGAGGAAGATGAAAGCTAAATAGGACAGTATAGATCTAGACTTCTGACCCTTTCCTAGCTGTGGTTGTACACCCAGCCCCACTTTTTCTGCTAGCAGGCGTGTGGCTAGCAGATAAAGACCATTTTTCGAAAAGTCCCACCAAAACTGCCATTTTTGTCTCTGTGGCTTGATCAACAAAAATTGTATTAAAATTTCAGGAAGCAGTATTTAAAGCAGAGGTATTTAGGTGTGAATATTATCAAAGAGGTCTTTGTCTAAATATAGAAAATAAAAATTGCATTTTACTGGTCTGGGCTGCTTCACTATAAGCAGAGGGATGGACTTAGCGACCATGTTTCAGCTTTAGGACCAAATCACATTTTCATTTCCATTGGGAAACTTATTTATATCCCAGTAGTCATCCCCACACTAAGTTTTTTCAACATTTTGTCCAGATTTTCTTTCCCCTAATAATTACACCCCCTGTTTCCAGGCTAAGCATACTCCCTCCTCTCTTGTGTTTACACCTTTCAAATATTTGCAGATTGTTATCGTGTCACCCTCTTAGTCACCGCTTAGCGGAGCTGTACAGATTTAGCACCTTTTATCTTCCCTTTAAAGGCAGGCCTCCACGCCCCTGAGTCATTTTCTCCTGTTCTCTTTATGTGTGTTCCAGTTTTCTGCATTTCCATGTGGCCACATAGCTTCCTAGAACTGAACATAGGTCATGAGTGAGAATTATTTTTCTCCTTTGTTGTACTGGAAGCTAAACATCTCTGCTGTGCTCTAGCTTCAGGTCTCTGACACTGCTGGTCAGTGTTGACTGCTTTATCTCTGTATTGAAACCATATTCTCCCTGTGTGCCTATTTAAGGACCAGTGGGGTAAATGGGTGTAGCTATGCCATATTTTTTCAACCTTGAGGTGTTATATAACCATGGGAAATGGAATATATGTAGTCAGGGATTCTGTGGGCCCCTCTCCTGGTATTTGCCTAAAACACTTATGTTCTCCGAATGTGTCAGACTAGACATCATTTACGGTCTGCAGCCCTCACAGTTCATTAACCATTTTTCTCCGTGTGTTTACTTTTTTTCAGAATTGGTTTTCACTAATATTCATTCAACATTTATTGAGGATCTCTGTGCTAATCTTTGTATTGGGTACTAGAAAGATTAAAATCTTGAGCATGACACAGTGCCTACCCTAAGAAACAATTTCTATTTTAGCTTTAGTTTTATTTTGGTTGAAAATAGAAAATCCTCACAGACAGGCCCATAGCCCATGGTGGCAATAAGAAGAGAGAGCAGAGAATATCCATGAAAATCTAACAGGATTCTTGCTAGGGTCAGTTCTTGTAGAAACTGGAACAAGAGGGTGATTATGGGTCTGAGATTGCTCCAGGGACCTTGCTGTAGATCTCCAGTGTTAATGCCAGTTAGGCCTCTCAGCTCATTGCTTCCCCTCTTTGACTCCCAGTGTTTTGCACAGTACCCAGTTCACATTGCAAAAAGAGACCCTTGTTGGCTCACCTGATGCTCCTCTGTTTGAACAGAATTTTTCCTCACTACTGGCCCGACTACAGATTTGCTACCCTTGACTCTGATGCAACAGCCCCCCTCTCTCCCCTCGCTGCCATTCCCCACCTTCTGCTCTGACTTCGCATTTTCAGCTGTGATGAGGGGAGAGAACAGAGGCCAGGGTCAAGTGCTGCAAAACATAGCTGCTGGAGGTTATCTCCTTAGCAAGGAATGTGTCATGGTGAGCCCCATCATTGGCTTTTCTACTACATTCTGCCAGCAATCTCCCAGAGACACATGCATCTGCCCTACGTAATCCACTATATCTATCACGTCTTATTTTCTAACATTGTGCAACCTTATAGGCCAAATGGCATGGTCAGTCACCAGTCAATACCTTATACCATAGTAGGAAAAAATAACCTTTTTTAAGCTGGTAATTAAGCTTCATGAATACAAAGTCTTTCTTTTTCATCATTGAATTCTCACCTTCCCACACAATGCCTAGCCCAGAGTAGGCACTGGCCAGTAATAATTAGACAAAGGAACAGAAAGTCTTCTAGGTAAACCATGGTGTTTTTAAGAAACCTAAGTGGAGGCCCAGCACAATGGCTCATGCCTGTAATCCTAGCACTCTGGGAGGCTGAGGCACGTGGATTGCTTGAGTTCAGGAGTTCAGGACAAGCCTGAGCAAGAGCAAGACCCCGTCTCTACTTAAAATTTAAAAAAAGAATTAAAAAACTAGCTCAGCATAGTCCTGGGGACCTGTAGCTCATTTGTGAGGCTGAGGCAAGAGGTTCACCTGAACGCAAGAGATTGAGGTTATCGTGAGCTATGGTGACACTATGGCACTCTACCCAGGGTCCCTCCCCCCAAAAAAAAAGCATTCAGAAGTGGGCAGAAGGCAGATTCTGCATGCCTCCTGTGCCCTTCTCTCTGTGATGTCTGATGCACTAGTGGGAACACAGTGAACATACAGTAAGCATTGTTGACTAATCCTTCAAATTGGTTTTTTTTTCCACTAGAGTTTTGTTTCCATCAGCTAAATGCTTGGTCTCTTGTTGCTGGACTAAGTACTATTGGGAAGCTGTCATGTACTTCTAGTCAAGGAAGATTTGCCGCACTTCCCTTTAGCTCCCACTGCCCAGTAAAGGGAAAAGTGGACACACTGAGTCCTAAGGCTTCATTATCATAAAACTCAACATAGAGTGTAAAATATTCAGAGCAATACATAACTCTAGCATAGCCATCAATAGAATCTCTTTTATAGCCATTATCTTGTCATTAACAAGAATTTGCACTTCTTGTTCCAACACTGACTGACCAAAGTGTTTGTGTTAATTGACCTAGTTAGTCAATGTCTCTAAGTGTATAATTTTTTTTAATAGAATGATTGCTCAAGAGCCCAGCATTTTAAGTTCGAAGAGAGGCACCCTGTACTATAAGAGTCAAGCCTGGAGTAAGAAATCTGAAAAGTACATGACCAAAACTGTAAGATTTTTTTTTTTTTTAAGGCAAGCATGGAACAAAGTTTATTGAGGAAGAAAAAGAGAGGGTTACAAAGTAAGAGCAAGATGTAGGCTTACAGAGCAGGATACATTCACCACAGATAGTGAACAGGCCTCCATTGGCAGGGCAAGTAGGCAAAGAGGCCAAAACTGTAAGATTTTATGTCCAGGTGAGATTTTGCAGATCCTTCATTTTACAGACAGAGACCGTGAGGTCTAGAGAAGTTTAATACTCTCTCAGTGGCAGAGCAGAAACCAGAACCATGATGTGCTGATGGCTAGTAATAAACTTTCTCTTCCTAAACCAAACAAGGTCAGGCAAAATCCTCTTTGTAAAATTGAATGTCATTTATTTTTGTTTTGTTTTAAGTGATCCTTGGTCAACCATTTATATCACGGATTGTCTAGAAAAGGTGTGAAAAAAACTGAGCTTTTACCAATAGGCACATGGACAGGCAGTTCTAAGAGGTCAGGGAGCCACATGAAGTTTGTGGGAGCCTGTGTCTGGCCTGCCTCACCTGTCAACCCTGTGGAAGTCAGCTGCGAAGGCCCGCGGTGGGTGGGACGTCTCTCTTTGTTCTGAAAATGTTCAAAAATGATTGAGCTCTTCTTTTTTAGGTGTAGTGTGATTTGTTTTTCTTTTTGATTAAAACAAAATAGTTTTATTTCTTCAATGCTTGTATCAGAGGTAAATTTAGCACTTAGCTTGCACCTGTGGCATTTGAAGCACAGCTAAGTTAATACGTCCTTATCAGCAGGCAGCACTGTACTGATACATTACCAGAAAAGATGTGGCTTGTTAGTGGTAATATGCGGAATCCAGAACTATGGGCACTTCTGCAACTGGCTGGGGAGAACTTCTGGAACTCTGGTGATACTCTGTATTTACAGTCTGAGTTCCCCCCCTCCCCCCCACAGTTTGGGAGCTCTCCAGTGCTGCTTGTCAGCCTGCTCGGCTCAGCAAGGGTTGGCTTCTTAGAACCCAGCTTTCTTTCCCTTTATCTATTTTCTTTAACTCTTTTTTTTCTTTTAAAGTTCATTTTATTGGTAAGAAAAAACTCAGCAGGGACACCAGCACAGCAGTACGGGCACTGTTTGAGTGAAGGTTTAGCATGGGCTGGGTTAACCTGCTGCCTGAACTTAGGGAGAGAGAGAGAGAGAGAAGGGCACGCCAGAACTCTTCTTGCTGGCAAGCATGTGTCTTCACCTGGTTTTCAGCAGTAACAAGTCACTTTCTGGCTTCAATATGTTAACATTTGTGTAGTCTTCTCTCCCAATAGAAAGAACATTTTTGCCCTGTTTCATGATCCCTTAGGACACAAAAGCAAGTCTGGAAACTGATAAACCCTCTGTTGGAAGAACAGCTTTTTAACTCTCTAAGAAGAGCATCAGGACCTACACCATCCTTTCGGCCTTCTGTCTTCACACCTCAATATATACCAATGTTTTTTAAGCTGTGTCTCATGTCCCACAAAAAGTCTTAAATCAACTCAGTGTTAATAGCCATCTTACTTTTTTCTTTAATGCAATGTACCAGAGAGAAACTATTAGTATAACACATATAGTTAAGATTAACCATTGCTTTGTGGAAACTTTGTTATATATAGGTGTCTATGCCCATATATGTGTGTATGTGGGTCATAAAGAAAAAAAATTTAAGGCCAGGCATGGTGACTGACACCTGTAATCCTAGCATTCTGGAAGGCCGAGGCGGGAGGATCTCTTGAGCTCAGGAATTTGAGACCACCCTAAGGAAGAACAAGACTCCATCTCTTCTACAAATAGAAAAACTGGTGGTAGGTGCTCATAGTCTGAATACTTGGGAGGCTGAGGCAGGAGGATTACTTAAACCCAAGAGTTGGAGGTTCCTGTAAGCTGTGATGATTCCACAACAGTCTATGCAGGGCAACAGAATTAGACTGCGTCTCCCCCCCTCCAAGAAAAACTTTGAAAAACACTCATCTACATTATCCTTTATCTACATACATAGCTTGACTCAGCAGATTTCTAACTCTCAGACATTCAGTTATCACGAAAGCCTTCTTACTTTTCTCACTCTGACTTTGCACCTTGGTCTGGTAATAGAGTCTGCCTTCCCCTGCCTATTCCATGTTTCTGATCCTAGTTTTGGTTTCTTGAATAGGGATCCCTTGTTCCTTAAAAGGAGTTACTTTAGAGGTGAAAGGGAAAACTTCATAGGTGAAAGAGAAATTTCTTTCTTTTTTTCTTATCTACCTGCCTGACAAGAATGGATGTTTACTTATTTCCACTTTAAAAGGGTACAGAAACAGCCTACTTCAGATTCCCCTCCTTTGCTCTGGAGCTCAGCTGCTGGGAAGTAGACAAGCAGTGTAACAAAAGCCCTTACTTATTGTTTCATCTACATAGAGTGGTTGGTCTTTGGTTTCCACAGGCCCAAAGGACTCTCTCATGAAAAATGTTTTGAATATATTTCTGCTTGACTTATTTAACTCCTTGGACCTATTGAGCCACATTTTCTTGATTTAATCACTTGGTGGTCCCCAGGATTCTGATAGCTGCTGGATCTCTGCATCTTTACCAACCTCTGGAGCTTTCAGATACCAAGTAAGTAACAACTGAGTGAATACTCAACAAGTAAGACTCAGCAATCTTTTGAGCCTTCATAGAGAAAAATTTTCCCCCAAGTTCCTGCTGGCCAGTGGATTACCTTAACTCAGGGGTCCTCAAACTTTTTAAACAGGGGGCCAGTTCACTGTCCCTCAGACCGTTGGAGGGCCAGACTGCAGGCCCGGGACAAGTCTGCTGCTAAGCAGGACAGGCAGCGGCGGCAAAAACACCTAGCAGGCCAGATAAATGTCCTTGGCGGGCCACATGTGGTCTGTGGGCCATGGTTTGAGGACCCCTGCCCTAACTGCACCCTGGCACTGGTCCCCAGTTATAGCAGCAGGATTGGGGTGCTGCCCCTCCCAAATGGCTGCTAGTAGTCAGAAACAAAGTGAATACTTGTTTTAGCATTATTCTTTTTTGTGTCACACTACCTTTTCTATGGTTATGTGTCAAGATAGTTCAGTAAAATTGTTTATTTTTCTCTCTGACAATCCTGTTCTTGCTGAAAAAGAAATGAAAAATGTTTTTGGTGGTTGATGTTGTAGAAAACACGGGTTATCCGTGGGCTATCCTTTATTCCTTTTTTCTCTAGCCCTATCTCTCCCTGCAGGGTTAATCTCAAGCTCTTTGGCTCATGAGTTTACTGCTGTCTTTTACAAAAATAAGTTCCACTCCTCCCCTGCAGCCTGGCACTGAAGTGCCAGGCAGCCCTGGTGCTCTTCTTACCCATGTGACACTTGGGAAAGGCCTTCATCTGTCCCATCTTTGCAAGGGTGGGAGAATGGTTCCCGCTGCCAGCTCAAGCTGCTCTCCTACTGCTGTCTCTCTCCTGGCCTAGCATTTTATTTCATAATGGTATCTTCCATTTGTGAGACTTTGAGGCTCAGGGAGAGAGCTCTGTTCTTCATCTTGTGAAAGCCCAGAATATAGGCTGTTCCCTTTCTTCTGAGCTTTGTCATCTTGAATCTAAGCCCTGGCCAGAAACAATAGCAACCACCTTTTTTATTTTTTTATTCATAAAGGAGATGTACCTTCTGTCCCCACGATGGTGGGACCTTGTGTCACTGAGGCCCACCCAGGTGTTTGCAATCACCAAAAACCCCAATTCTGGTCTTCTTGTACCAGATCTCTTATACCAGGGGTCCTCAAACTTTTTAAACAGGGGGCCAGTTCACTGTCCCTCAGACCGTTGGAGGGTCGAACTGCGGGCCCCGGGACGAGTCAGCTGCTACGTAGGACAGGCAGCGGTGGCAAAAACACCCAGCGGGCCGCATGTGGCCCATGGACCGTAGTTTGAGGACGCCTGTCTTATACCTTCCCTTGTAAATAAGAGTAGTACCTCCCAGTTCTGCCTTACTGCAGCAGGAGAGACCACTCCTGATTCAGAGACCTGGACACTAACTGCTTCCTTCCCCTGAATTTTCTTTTTTTTTTTTTTTTATTTTTTGAGACAGAGCCTCAAGCTATCCCCCTGGGTAGAGTGCCATGGCATCACAGCTCATAGCAACCTCCAACTCCTGGGCTCAAGCGAGTCTCCTGCCTCCGCCTCCCAAGTAGCTGGGACTACAGGCGCCTGCCACAACGCCCGGGCATTTTTTGGTTGCAGCCATCATTGTTGTTTGGCGGGCCCGGGCTGGGGATTCGAACCTGCCACCTTAGGTGTACGTGGCTGGTGCCTTAGCCTATTGAGCCACAGGCGCCGAGCCTGGTTCTCTATTCTGTTCCATACATCTACCTCTCTATTTTTGTGCCAGTACCATGCTGTTGAGTAAATAGTTTCTATTAATTTATTGCCAAGTTATTACTTATCTATTAAAGCTGAAGAATATATGCTCTAATAAACTTTTATGAAGACAAAAATGATTGTAATATGTAACTAAGAGGGAACATAAAATAAAAATATTGATCAATCCAGAGAAGTTCATTAAAGAGGTATAAAGAACATATTAATATATATAGGTCAAATATAAAAAAGTAAGATGAGAGATAATTATAAAATATATCAGCAATTACATTAAATATGACTAAACTAGCTATCTTAGTTTTAAAAATGAGGTAGAGTACTAATGCAACAGGACCAGTACTGTGAAAATGTTATAAATTCTGTTAATACTTGGCACACTTTTTTTTTTTTTTTTTTTTTTTTGGCTGGGGCTGGGTTTGAACCCGCCACCTGTGGCATATGGGACCTGCGCCCTACCCTTTTGAGCCACAGGCACCACCCCAACTTGGCACTCTTTAATAAGTGAGATATAACATTTTGCCTTTTCCTGAATATTCTATAAATGAAATTCCACAATATTATCTTTTTCAATGTAGCTTCTCTCACATCCCCAAATGCTTCTGAGATACATTTAAATTGTCACATTTATTAGTATTTTATTCTCTTGTTATGCTGAGTAGTATTCCACTGAAAAGTGCCAGTTTTTTTCAGTTCCCAGATTGGGATTGTTTTTGGTTTAGGAATATCATGATAAAAACCCTGCACTTCAAGTGACACTTCATATGGTTGGTCCTTGTATTTTGAATCATCCATAATAGGTGTGTATCTCATTCTGATTTGATTTATAGCTCTTTAATGATGAAAACATTATAAATGCTTATTTGTTATCCATATCTCTTCTTTGTTGAAATATCTGTCAATTTTAATGAGATTATATTTGTAGGGTGTGAGAACTTGTTTTATATATGCTGCATAAATTATTTTTTAAAAATCTTTTATGACATAAATGTTTTATAAGTATTTTCTTCTTGGCTATCTCTTTTCTCTATGATGTCTTTTTATAAACATCACATTATAGTTTTGATGTCAGATTAGTTTTTAAAACTACCTTGCCTAACCCAACTTCACAGGGGATTTCTGTTATTTTTCCTAATGTTTTATGGGTTTAGCTCATATTTATGTTTCTGATGCATTTTTAATTGAATTTATGGTAAGGATCACAATTCTTATAAATGTAATTTTCTAAATATCCCAGCACTGTTCTTTTTTATTTATTTATTTATTTTTTTTGAGACAGAGCCTCAAGCTATCCCCCTGGGTAGAGTGCCATGGCATCACAGCTCATAGCAACCTCCAACTCCTGGGCTCAAGCAAGTCTCCTGCCTCCGCCTCCCAAGTAGCTGGGACCACAGGCGCCTGCCACGACGCCTGGCCATTTTTTGGTTGCAGCCATCATTGTTGTTTGGCGGGCCCGGGCTGGGGATTCGAACCAGCCACCTTAGGTGTACGTGGCTGGCGCCTTAGCCGATTGAGCCACAGGCGCTGAGCCCCTTCTCTCAATTTTCTTTGAGAAAGAGACAAATAAGGTTGGCTGCTTCTAAACAGTTTGGGTGAAAATTATGTATGCTGTTATGAATTTCACTTTATTGTGCTAAACAAGAAGAAAAAGTAGATAAATTTTACTATCTCAAAAGTAAAGTTCCTGCATAATAAGGGAAAAAAACATGTTAGTCTGAACTAGAAGAACATAGTTAACAGAAATCTTAAAAATCAGTAAGGAAATGCAAACATGCCAGCGGGAAAATGGGTGAAGGATAAATGAATTTGAAGAAGAGGAAATCTAAGCCATTAAAAATCAAGATCCTGGGCGGCGCCTGTGGCTTGCCCGGTGCCAGCCCCATATACGGAGGGTGGAGGGTTCAAACCTGGTCCCTGCCAAACTGCAACATAAAAATAGCTGGGTGTTGTGGCGGGCGCCTATAGTCCCAGCTACTCAGGAGGCTGAGGCAAGAGAATTGCCTAAGCCCAAGAGCTGCAGGTTGCTGTGAGCTGTGACTCCATGGCACTCTACTGAGGGTGATAGAATGAGACTCTTATCTCTATCAAAAAAAAAAATGTAGAAGATTGAAACTGAACTGGACCCACACCTTTCACCCTTAACTAAGATAGACTCTCACAGGATTAAAGATTTAAATTTAAGACATGAAACTATAAAAGTATTAGAAGAAAGTGTAGGGAAAACACTTGAAGAAATTGGCCTAGGCGAAAATTTCATGAGTAGGACCCCTCGGGCAATCGAAGCATCAAAAATACACTACTGGGACCTGATCAAACTAAAAAAAGCTTCTGCACAGCCGAGAACACAGTAAGTGAAGCAAGCAGACAGCCCTCAGAATGGGAGAAGAAGATATTTGCAGGTTACGTCTCTGACAAAGGTTTAATAACCAGAATCCACAGAGAACTCAAATGTATTAGCAAGAAAAGAACAAGTGATCTCATCTCAGGGTGGGGAAGGTACTTGAAGAGAAACTTCTCTGAAGAAGACAGGCACATGGCCTACAGACACATGAAAAAATGCTCATTATCATTAATCATCAGAGAAATGCAAATCAAAACTACTTTGAGTTATCATCTGACACCAGTAAGATTAACCCACATCACAAAATCCCAAAACTAGAGATGTTGGCGTGGATGTGGAGAAAGAGGAACACTTCTATACTGTTGGTGGGAATGCAAACTAATACGTCTCTTTTGGAAAGATTTTTGGAGAACACTTAGAGAACTAAAAATAGACCTGCCATTTGATCCTGCAATTCCTCTACTAGGTATATATCCAGAAGACCAAAAATCACATTACAATGAAGATATTTGTACCAGAAAGTTTATTGCAACCCAGTTCATAATTGTTAGATCATGGAAGAAGCCCAAGTGCCCATCGATCCACGAATGGATCAATAAATTGTGGTATATGTAAACCACGGAATATTATGCAGCCTTAAAGAAAGATGGAGATTTTACCTCCTTCATGTTTACATGGATGGAGCTGGAAAATATTCTTCTTAGCAGAGTATCTCAAGAATGGAAGTAAAAGTATCCAATGTACTCAGCCCTACTATGAAACTAGTTTATAGCTTTCATACGAAAGCTATAACCCAATTATAGCCCAGGAATATGGGGATAGAGGAGGGGATGGGTGGTGGGAGGGTGATTGGTGGAACCAAATCTATGGTCCATCTTAGGGGGGGGTACATGTGAATCTTTCTAAATGCAGAATATAAATGTCTTAACACAATAAGTAAGGAAGTGCCATGAAGGCTATGTTAACCAGTTTGGTGAAAATATTTCAAATTGTATATGAAACCAGCACACTGTACCCCATGACTGCATTAATGTACACAGCTATGATTTCATTAAAAAAAATCAAATATCAAAAAATAAATAAACAAATAAATAATAATAACCCACGTAGAGCACTTAGCTTTGTGCCTGGCAGGTGTTATCTCTCAATAAATTCTAGCGACTAAAGGCCATGACTTTAAAGTTAAAACTCATGAATAGATAAATTATGGAATGCATTCATCATAAAGAATATTTTCCTTCTTAGAGATTTCTTTTAGATAACAAGTTTTTTTTTTTAGGATATTACAACATGCTTGAAGTATTTATGATTTGCTGGTGTGCTTGCTGTATGTGATTTTTTTCTAGAGTATTGATTAGAAGATAGACTTTGTGTACTTGAACCACGTCCCTTATTAAGTCTGCTGATCGTTTTGGTTACATAAACATGCAGAGACACATGCATACAAATATATGCATTTGAAGAAACATGAAGTACCTCCAGGGTAGACCTGCTTTAATTCTTTGTTACAATTCAGTAAAATACAGATTTCTTAAATGAGAAGATTTGACAATGTGCATAATTTAATTGTACAAAGACAAACTCCACTCTGAATGTCTTCTTGGCAAACAAAGGCCCATTAAGTTATGTTTCAATACACACTCCCGGGTAGAGGGTGGGGAGGGAGGGAGGGACAATTTGTAGTACACTGTATCTACTTTATGGCTACTGATTTTAAACAAATTTCAGATTACCCTTATTGTCTAATCATATGTTTGGGAGGATGGGCTATTTATGAGATGTTAGCTTTCCAGATGCTTGAACAATGTGCTTTAAATGCGATATTCATAAACCAGCCCCCAAAATGCAGCAGATTAGCTGTTTCTAATCTTTGAATTCAGAACAAATGTTAGAAAAAGGAACACTTGCAGAGCTGCGTGGCCTCCATTACCTCATTAAAATGTATTTATAAATGAAGTCGACGGAGGAGCAAATGTCTGCACAAAACACCGCTCCTTCATTAATATTTTTTTATTACAAAAGCACTTTCTATGCAATCTGTCAGTCTAGGGGAAATAAGGGAATCAGTTGTCTTTCATTTTTGTGTTTTGTTTATTTTCCCTGATATGCAAACGAAAGTTTAAAAGAAATATTTTAGCAGTAAATATGAACTTAGTGAAATAAAAAAAAAAGTGGGACGTGACTAGGAACATCTGGTTCAAAGTGTGCATAATGCTGAGATGGAGGTGGGGCAAACTGAACAGGTTGTATTTTTCTTAAACGTGAGGTTTCTGTGCTAGTCAGGAAATACTGTGCTATGCTGGGCTGCATGCCTAAGGGTAATTCCTTGAAAGAAGGTCTCCTGTTATATCAAGAAGGTCTGTAAACAAACTTACAAACAAAGCAAACCCTTTTTCTCTCCTCCACATTACAAATTTTGTTTTAAATACTCATGGTTTAGAAATCACACCATTTTAAAACAAATACTACAAAAGCACACATTAAAAGCCCACTGTGACACTCTTCCCTGCCAAGTTTGTATGGGCAGTTTATTTTATGTTCTAATGGAGGAAGTTCTAGTGCTGCTGAAATACCTAAAGAACTTGTATTGAATTTTACTTCTTTTAATGATGGACCTAATTAAATATCTATTTTCTTTAAAGGATCACTCTGAAACTTATTGACATACATTATACAACATATTTTCACATTATGCTCACAAATTTTGTAGGTCAGGCATTAAGATAGGGTAACTGGGTACTTTTTAGTTTCTCTTTCATGATACCTGGGGTCTCAGCTGGAAAGATGTGAGAGGGTGGGGGCTTGGAGCATCTTGAGGCTTTTTCTTTTTCGTATCTGGCTTGTGGTCAGGGACTGTTGGAGACTTGGGTCTGCTGGGACCATCGAGTGGACTGCCCATCTGTCTTGGGCTTTTCACATCATGGCAGCTGGTTTCCAAGAGGGCCCTTTAAAAGGGAAAAGGCCCTTTCCAGAGAAAGAGTTCCAGGAAATGAGGGGAAGGTTCCATTTTCTCTTAAGGACTAGCTAAAGCAGCTACCCACTGCATTCTGTTGGTTCAATCAATTACAAGTCTGTCCAGATTTCAGGGGAAGCCACACAGACCTCACCTCTCAATGCAGGAGTGCCAAAAAATGTGGGACCATTTCCAAGAACTCCACAGATGGTTTCAGGGTGTTTGTGTCTATTCAGTGCATTTTTGCTTGGTCCTGTCTCCTATCAAGATTTATTTGATGAAGTATGTGAGTGTTTATGTATGTGTAAACACTTGGGATCAGTATTATTATTTTAGCTATTCAGTTTCTTTATGAGTAGGTAAATTCAGAGACAGAGGACTTTTTATTCCCTCTAAAGATCTAGGGACTACCAAGGCCATGAGTTAGTCAAGGAGAATAGAGTCATAAATGTGATCCGTTACTAGCATTAGGTAAGGGAATTGCAAGGATGAAATTGGAGTCAGAGAAAAAGAGGGGAATATAAGAACATCAAAGCAGAATGAGAGAAAAGGATAAAACAAAAGGGGGGCAAGAATATGACGTGGGACGTAAATAGGAGGAGGACATAGTGTAGGAGGAGGAGAGGGAGCGACAGAAGAGGAGGCTTCTAAGGAAGAAGAGCTCTGTGGATAGTTGGGTGGGTGTCCAGTGACAGCACTGCCATTCACAATGTTAAGTGTGAGATCTTTAAATCTAGTTTCAACGTCCCCAAACAATCCTATTGCTTTACTCATTAATATCTTAATAATTCCTGTCTGGCATGGGAACCCAGAGAAGTTACGTGGGTTTGGAATATATTTTTTAGTGGTTCTGCTATATTCTGAGGTTGTGCCTCCCAAACTTTGATGTGCAAATGAATCACCATGGGATCCTATTAAAATCTGAATTTGGATTCAGTATGCCTGGGGAAGAGCCTTTGATTCGTTCTAACTTATTCCCAGGTGCAGTCACGGTTGCTGATCTTTGACCCATACTTGGAGTAGCCTGGTTTTCAGGGCAAGATGAAGGGCAAGAGAAGGCCCACGGCAAGGAGGCCGGGCCCTGCGAATGAGCACCTCAAAAGCCCGTAGCCTCTGCGTTCAGGGGCCTTGGTACACATCCAGTTTTTTATCTTTCTGCTGTCTCACCATAATTGCCATATGCCCTGGTTGCTGCCTTTGGAATAGAGTAGATAGTAATATTTACCTTGCTGGATTGTAAGGATTTCATGAGCTACCATTCATGGTATAGTAAATCTCAGTAATGTTTGATGACTGTTAATGAATCTCCTGTCTCTTAAGAAGACCTCGCATAATGTTTAGAGCCCACCCCGCTAAAACAATGGAAAGCAAAGACTCCTTTACCTTCAAGGTAGAGGGGAAGGAAATGAACAATACAAACACTTTTCTCATTATTTAGCTTAACACAATTGGATAGGAAAAATGCCTTTCATACACCACCATGTTGGCAAAATATGGGTTGGCTGGAAAGTGAATAGCTGATGTCAACAGTCCAGCTTTGGATAGTCTACTCTGTGTAACGTGACTAAAATATAAACAAACCCATGTCACTGTCCTCTTTAAATTGTTAACAACTACCTCGTGCCAGGACATAAACTTGTTACAAACAATCTTGTGTGATTTGGCAAGCATCTACTTCTCAGCCTTATCCTCACCACTGAAATTTAAGCTACTTTTATTAGAATGAACTTCTCCTGCCTCCAGGTAGTGACCTCAAACAAACACAGGGATACACATGTACACACACATCCAATGATACGATGCTGCCTGACCAGTGACTCCTTCTTGGAGTCTGTCAAATGTCTGTTGAAATATCATTTTTTCAGACCTTACATCCCCTTCGGTACATACTCCTATCACGGTACTCATCATACTATAAAGAAATAATCTTTTTGTACACTATTGTGGCACATGTAACCTGAGAAGAATCTCTCTTCTGAAATCCAGAAGATACTTACATATCCTTGAATTGAGGGAAACTGACAGTCACTAGATTTTGAACCAAAAGTCATACATCTCTCTGGAAAATCCTTATACTCAATAGAAAGCCTGGGTATATCAGTCTGTCATAGATACATCATTACCTGAAAGGATTCCTTGTTGAGGCGATGATGCTCTGGCTTTGCAGTATATACTGATAAGTGGGTATCTACTGGGTTAGTAGCCGGTGGGACTAGATAATATGATGTCATCATTACCAACAAATGCTGGATATCTGTAATAACAGGGCTCTCTAATTCTTAAAAAAAAAAATACTAGCAAGACACAGCCTACAGCCTCAGAATCTACCTAGAGAGAGTTCATATGGCCTTTTGCCAACTGTCTCCAAATCACTGGCCTGTACTAGCAACAAGTAAAAAATGTATTTAACAGGGTATCTGGTAGAATAATTTCCTTAGTGTGGTGAATAAATTTCCTACATATGAATATATTATGTTGATGCCAATGTCAGGTTATGTGTTTTTCAAGTAATATTTTAACAGATAATTTGATCTGTTTGATCAAGTAATATTTTTGAAAAATTATTTGTTATAATTGGAGAGCCTAACTTATTTTTATTTTTTATTTTTTGCTATGGGGCCCAGAGAAGAAAAATCATATTGACTCTAAACTGACTTCCAGTGGACAGATTTCATTTAGCAGATAAGGGAAGGTGGCACTGTGGTGGTGTTGCTACTTAAAAAATGGCAGGTAGGGGTTTGAAAGGGAATAGGAGAGTTAAAAATTAAGTTTATTTTTTAAATGATTGTAGCTGTTCAAAATGATAAAGCAGAGTTCTTACCTTTAATTTTCATAAATGGAAAATTGTGAAAACTTGTTTTGGAAACTTGGACAAACATTATTTAGCTTAGTCGGATACCACTAAGTTTGATTCTTGTAGACTTTGGCAGACGGTATCGAGTGTGGCAGAGACTATTTCTCTGAAATGAATAAAGGAACATTAGAACATTTGGGTCCTATTATTTCCTTTTAAGAACTTTCCAAATACATAATTGCTGCACCCTCACCATCGCTGATAGCTCACTTAAAATTCACACAAACTGATTAAAAAATGCAAGGGCCTCGAGCATTGCGTTCCAACTGTGCATATTCTGATTATACTGAATGCATGCCGTGTGTGTCCAAAGAATGTGTCAGCTTGTGGAGAACAGGGAGTTTCGAAGGCTTAGCCTCAGAGTTCTCAAATTGAACATTTGGAGAGCCAGAATACACAATGGAAAATACACACAATCTTGCTGTTTCCAATTAGGAGTGGGCTCCTGTTTCTTCGACTTCAGCAGGTGGTTATTCATCATTAAGATGAAAAATGTTTATTAATGTGAATGATATTTTGGAATCTTTGCAACTGGGAATGAAAGATTAAAAACCTTTTTGCACTTTTCTTTTAACAACTTATAATCGTCTCATCCTAATGTTTTTGTCTTCTGACCTGTTACATAAGAGCTTTACCCAAGTGGACTTGACCTTCTGCCCTTTTATGTTAGCTGTTGAATTACATAATGAGGACGGTGTCCCACTAAAGAGTGTTTTGTACTTGATCCAGTTTACTGTGTAGTACAGAGGAAAAGGTAGTGGTACTCATTCAGTGATTTAGTCATTTAGAACAATTGATCCAGTGGGGTTAGGGCCCAGGATATTTTAAAATTATCAGCCTGCCTTATGTCTATTAAACATATACTTTAACATGTCTGCGTTTGAATTGGCTTTTCTTTCGTATTATTCTATGAACACACAGGCTCTACAAATAACAAACATTACAAATAACAGCTTGTGAATTTACTTGTAAAGGTTATTTAACATGTATCAGAATGGAATATTTTATGATATTCTTTGTTTATAGACTGGCATATAATCATTGAAATACAAACCACTCATACATACATAATGGGAAATAATGGAATTTCCTAATGATGTTGTTGTTTACAGTAGGAAATGGAAAGCTCAAGAGAAAGATAATATTTAGTGAGTGCCTATGGGTACCAAGTGCTAGGCTTAGTTGATTCACATAATGTATTCAATTATTTTCATCTGGAGTCTCAGCAAAGGCAAATAACTTGTCCAAGGTTGCTTTGCCTGTAAATGTTGGAGTGTAGTCTGTTTAATTCAAAATGTGACTTTTTAACCTATTGCACTCTTTCCAAGTTTGAATTAGTCTTTTGTAGAATTTATTTGCTTTTGGCTTAACTATAAAATTTCCTTGAATAATTTTTTTTTTTTTACATGTTTTGATTCTTCATCGAAATGTCTAGCTCTTTTTTATACAGATGTCCCTTTAGGAATGTTGTGGGACTCACCCGAGACTGTAGGAGTATTTTCTTTGTAGAAGGAATCAGTAAAGAATGTCCTTTCTGCATCCTAGTTTGCTTCTGGGATATTCCCTAAGCAGAATAGTTTCCAGATATGCATGAACAAAACCCAGGATTCTGGACTAGAGGAACATTTTTTAAAATGTTGATGAAAATCTAGATATTATGTACCTAAAGTAAAGGCCAGAACATTAACTGCCTGCAAACAGCGACTGCTCTGTTCCTTTAGAAGCTAAGGAGCTCTCAGCATGAGATTTTATTTATAAACAGTGCTGTTTCTCTTACAGGAGGTTCATCATAAGGTCATCTTTTTGACTGTCCAAGGGGGAAGCACTAAAATAATTATTTCTCTGTTAACATGCTAGACACACGGCAAAGCCATTTTGTATCAGCCTTTATTTGCTGAATTAAAAAGGCATAAAGTGAATATTTGACCCAAAAGAAACATTCATGCAGCGGAATAAGAAGATGGTGCAATACCAACAGGAGGACATTTGGGAAATTTCTGGAGAAAAGAAGCCATTTGAACAATTCTGTATAAATCATACCTGTGTTATTTGCTTTGAAGCTACCAGATTTGATCGGAGACTGATTATTTTCTATAGCTCATGCTTAATGAAGACTTGCAGTCAGATGCCTGAGTTATTATTTATTCAAATGATTGTGTAAGGAAGACAGATTGCTTTCCATAGTGACCTGGGATGACAAAAACATTGACAATCTGGGCAATAAATTAGAAACTTTAAAAAGAAAAAAAAAACCTAAATATAGAATAAATTGGTTCATGAAGTTAGTTGCAAAACCTGGTTGCTATGCTGAGCTACTGATTACAGGTATCACAGTCTCTATGAGAGGATAGATGATTGCCCTAAACTGGTCGTCGCTGTGGGTGATGAAGGCAGAGTGTTTAAAAGGTGGCTCTGACTGTGAGGTCTGTCTGAGGAGGCTGTGTGTGGGTGTGTGTGCTGCACACGTGCTCTCGGCTGTGCATCTGCAGGCCGTCTGTGTGGAGGACACTGTTGTTTAACCCCAGATTCCCTGGTATTACAATACTGCAATCAGAACATTTGTTTATTATAGTATTTTTGCCTATCAGTAATTATTATTATTATAATTATTATTTTTTTTGCAGTTTTTGGCTGGAGCCAGGTTTGAACCCGCCACCTCTGGTATATGGGGCTTTGAGCCACAGGCACCTCCTGCCTATCAGTAATTTTTAAAAAAGGGCACACTACTGGCCCTGACTTTAGCATGTTATATGTTAGCATCCATATAACAAAACACTTGTACCTCTTTAATTTTTTGAAATTAAAATAATAAAATATTATTATTTTCTTTGAGAGAGAGTCTCACTATGTTGCCCTGGGTAGAGTGCCGTTGTGTCACAGCTCACAGCAACCTCAAACTCTTGGGCTTAAGCTATTCTTTTGCCTCAGCCTCCTGAGTAGCTGGGACTACAGGTGTCCACCACAACACCCAGCTATTTTTTTTTGTTGTAGTTATCATTGTTGTTTAGCAGGCCCAGACTGGGTTTGACCCACCCAGCCCCGGTGTATGTGGCTGGCGCCCTAGCCACGGACGGCCTGAAATAAAAATTACTATGCCAAGCCTGAAATAAAAATTATTAAAAAAGAAAAAGAATTAGCTTGTGAATCTTTTTTCCCCTTATTGCACTGTGAGTCCAACCTGAGTCTAAAGGTTCTAGCGTGCCCATGATTATGCTTCCTTTTAAAATAAGGTCCTTTAATTTTGCAGTTCAGTGTGGGAGGAGAGAGTGAATAGAATTAGAACGTGAACTCTGTCTGTATTCAGACTTAAAAGTCATTGTGTCATTCAGAGAGAGCAGAAAACTGGGTTAATGTAATAGGTTGTAGCAAAGTGTGTGGGGCCTGCTAGGCCTTAGACAACTGAATGCTGGTTGGGCTGTGGTCACTGGGTACCTGACCCATATGCAAGGTGCCATCTACTGTAGGTTTCCACATAACTCTGGCCGCTGCTCATTCTTCTTTCTTTTTCTGATTTCTTTTCTTTCTGATAATCTTCATATCTATTTTAGCTGTCTTCTCAATCTACACAATCTTCCTTACAGAATGCAAAAAAACAATCTTTCATTGAGTGATCCTGGTGTCTTTATATCTACCCGAACCTCTCTTCTGAGTTCACTGTAATTCTCATGATCCTAAATTTTGTACTGAACATTTCTAAGCCTACTACACTGGAATTTCAGGCTCCCTGTGTTCAAAGCTGACTTCAGCTTTCCGTCTTTCTCCCTATCACATTAATGACTCCCAAAGTGTGAGCCAGGAGGTAGTGTCACCGTACCCCCGGCCACACCTCTTCGGGCTCAGTGGTGGGTGAGCTCTCCCCATTCTCCCTCATCTCCTTCCTTATTGACGTCTCAATTCAAGATCTGATCACAACATCTGAGCACTACTGCAACCACTGTTATTTCTAACTGTCATCTTTTCTGGGTGATTTGTGCTTGACAGTTTAATCAGAATGTTCTTTCTAAGAGGAAAATTTCATAACCTAAATTTTCCTGCTCAGCCAGGCATGGTGGTGGCTGCCCTTCATCCCAGCTGCCTGGGAGACTAAGGCAAGCCCAGAAGTTTCAGTACAACCTGGGCAACATAGCAGGACTATGGACTTTTAACCTCCTAAAATAAAAAAATTCCTGCTGACAGTGTTTTACCATTACATCCACAGAATTATCTAGTGGCTTCTTAGTATGTTATAGAAAGCCATTCGGGGTCTAACCCTACCCCTTATCCACATGCCCAGGAGATGCTGTGTTCCAGACACACCTTACTATTCAAGGAAGGCAACTTCCACTTGCCTGGTTCTCTGCCATTGTCTCATGTTATTAATTGCTTTTACCTGGAAGTTCTTTCTCTTTTCTTTTTCTGTCAGTGAAGGAAACACTAATTCATCCTCAACATTTCTCTCCCTGCCCCAGAGTGAATATTTATCGAATAACTGAATAAGGTTGTTCTCACACCTCGGTACACACCCTCAATATGACAGCATTTCATAGATTCTGTTGTAATTACAGAATTATCTGCTTTCTTCTTCTTAGGCTGTGAATTCCTTAACATTACTGCCAGAGATTCATCTTTTCTCTTTCTGGGACAGAGCCCAGTGCCTGGATTCACCTTATTTCCAGGGCTGAGATAGGTTCTGCAGCCATTGCATTTAGGGTGGAGGTGCCTCACTTTCTTGTGCAAACAGAATTCACAGTGGCCAAGGACCTGTAACAGGCAGTAGGGCCTTTCTGGAGAGATCTTAGTGTTGGAAATAGCTGGCATTGCACGTGGACCCGCGTCTTTTGGGACTTGATGTGGTTATAGTCTGCAGCACAATCCCGGTACCTCAAGGACAGGCGTCAGGGACTCTGCATTTGCATCCTGTAGACAGTGAGCCCAGCCCATGGGGCTGACTTGATTCTGCTGGCTCAGGTCAGTAGTTTCTCATTGTTGTCGTTTTTGCTTTTGCTTTGAAAATAATTTCAAATTTGCATAAAATTTGCCAGCCCTAAAAATGATACAAAGAATACTCCTCTAGTCTTTACTCTGATTCACCTAAACATTTTAGCCCATTGCTTTATCCTCTGCAGCCTTGTCTCTTTCTCAGCCCTTTTCTTCTAGAACCACCACCTGAGGATATTATATCCCATGGCCCTTTGTAACTGTTCACTTCAGTGTGTATTTCTTAAGGGATTTGGTGGTTTTTTTTAATATACAAGACGAATGTAATTATCAATCTCAGTAAATTTTTTTACTGATGAAATACTTTAACCTGCCATTTGTATTTCAGTATCATCAGCTGAACTGATAATTTCCTTTAGTGCATTTTTCCCCTTTTAGTACAGGATACAGGATACAGACTAGGGTAAAGCATTGCATTGAATTGTTACACCTTCTTGGTTTCCCTTCCCTAACATAGACATTTCTATTATCTTTCTCAGTATTTATGACATTGATTTTGAAAAATAATGCATACTCCACCTCCTTTTGTAAAAGAACATTCCCTATTGTGGGATTTGATGGGTCAGTAGATTTTGGCTAATCATTTATTTTTCTTAAACTGACAAGTAACTGGATTTGAAGTCCTAATAAGCTGTTACCATCTCTAATATAAATAAGTAGCACATTAAAGTTATTAATTAATTTCCTTTGAGTAAATTAATACTACTTATGAAACTTCACATAGAAATGAGATAGCTCCTTTAAAAAATTTCCATATAAAAGGAGCAGATGGAATGTGCTTATAGTTGGTAAATAAATAGGCTCTTCCTGCTACTTCAAGAAGAAATAAAATACCTATTATAGAGTTTCCATTGATACTAAAACCAAACAAAATCATTGTACTTAAGAATAGGCAAAACTTTTTTTTTCCAAATAAAATATTCTTTTCAGTTTTAAATTCTTAAATGCCAGGAAGACTCAGTTCTCTTATAGTCCCCCTGTTTTGACCAGTTAATTGATATTACGTCTTTGAATACAAGCTTTGGTCGTTATTTCAGGGAAGTATGCAATTTTGACTGTAGGTATTTATAAGTTAATTCCTTGGAGAATAAAACCCTGAAGGTATTAAAACACAATACATGAAAATTTAATAGATAGCAAATATTTAGACTGGTTAAAGAAGAAAGACAGTTTGTATCAGCTTAAGCAGTATTCATCCCACTGCTGGAGAGAACTGTGTGGTGTGGAGTTTCTGTTTGCTGTTGTTTGTCATCTGTTCTGCCATCTCAGCAAAACTCGTGAATTGAGAAGGAGCCTGGGCTTATTTCCACAACATTCAGACCTCACTGTGCATTTCCACCTGCTTACAATATGCTTCGCTTTCCTTTCCAGGCATGGTCATCTTTCATTTTCACCCTGCAGGGTGCTCAGTCCAGCCCTGAACACTGCGCACTCAAGTTGTCATAGACAGAGATAACTGTCAAATGCCAGGATCTTTAAAAACTTTAATTTGCTTTTCTGTCTTCGTTGTTTATGATAACCTCCCAGAAACTTGAAAATAGCGTTTCCTTCCCTGCTGTTTTTGTCATTTGTGTTTGGAAGACAATCTTTTTCAATAAAATAATAGTTGCCTTTAACTGTGAAGGAAAAAAATTCCAAAGCTATACACTTTTATTTTCTTTTGTAATCCCAATGTTTTCTTCATTGCAATTTTTGAATGGGGTATATGAGAAGTAGGGAATTCTAATTCTGCAGTGGCTGGAAGAGGCAGGTTCGGGCAGCTGTTGTGAGCAGGGACCCTGGAACCTGCTGCTTGGGCTCAGATTGTGGCCCAAGAAGTTGAGCAATCTCAGGCTGGCTACGTCATCTCTCTGTCGTCTGTATTCTCATCTATAAAATGGGGATCACATAATCCTATCTACCCCTAAAATTGTTATGAGGATTTATTGAGCCAATACTTGTAGGACACTAAAAACTGCTCCTGTGATATACAAAATGGCATATGTTTCTAAATAAAGGTAAATCTCCCCCTTCCTCCCAATCTTACTTTACTCATTCTTTTTCTCATGGTTTGACTGAATGGAAACCAGAGGGTCCTCTTCAGAGAGGCAGGAGACTCTTTGGCCTCTTTAATGTTTTCTAATGTCAATGTATCAGTTTGCCACTCATCCTTATGCTTCAACTTGGTTGAGGAGAAGGCGTTGTGGAAAGGGTACCTGCACTCCTGTGCCACTGGCCCGTCTGATCACTTACAAGTGTGCCTTCATCTTGATTTGGCAGAAGCCCACTCTACAGTTCTTAGACAGAATATTTGTTTTAGTTTAAAATTTCTCAAATGTCAGGTATGTAAACGTAAAAGAAAACATATTTTTTCAAAGATGACCCAGGAAAAGTATGTTATCACCCTTAAAAATAAATGGCTTCAGCTAGTATTATTAAGTAGAATAGATAAATATATATTTAGAAAAATGTGTTGCCATCCTTCAGGACTTACTATATCTTTCTATATCTAAAAGTAATTAAAATGACTCATCTTTGAAGCCTGGTAGGTTGCTGGTAGTTTATTTTATACCAAAGAAAACATGCTCTGTTGGACTTCGAAGAATTTGGGGGCATTTCAGTATACCGGAGACCATTTTTAGTAATCATAGGGTTACATGGAATAGATTATTGAGGAAACGATATCCAGGATGACAACCTTTACAATCGATTGAAATATAAAAGGGTCAGCAAAGCTAAAGAAGGTGGAATCAACATCTTCGTAAGGGTGGAATCAGTAGGTGTGAACCTCTGGTGATTATTAACCATGTGGCTGAGTATTTATTTTAAGAGAAAAAAGATTAACTAGGACTTAAGTTTGGTAGATAACTGAAAGAAGTTCATCTCTTGGTCTTCATATGCTGAGTGCTTGAAGAGCAAATAACTTTTTAGATTGTTTCATTTGTGGGTGTCAAATTATCTCATGTTATATACATTTTATAGCAATAGATTTAAGTAACTATAAATATATTATTAAAAATAATGAAAACCAGCTCCCAGCCACCATGCTTCTGCTGCCGCTCCTGAGGGTGTATGAGTTCCTTTATTAGGAAGTGGAGGTGACTCAAGAAACCTGGTTTTCTCTCTGTACTGATTTCTGTAGACTCTGGATAAAAACTTTCTTTCTTTTTTTTTTTTTTTAATTGTTGGGGAATCATTGAGGGTACAAAGAACCAGGTTACACTGCTTTCATTTATTAGGTAAAGTCCCTCTTATAATTGTGTCTTGCCCCTAAGAGGTGTGTCACACACCATGACCCCCACATCCCCTCCGTCCTTCCCTCTACCCCATTCTTCTACCCCCCACCATGTCTTAGCGTCAGTTGTCCTCAGATAAAAAACTTTCTAAGAGGAATTCGGATAAACTGTTGACACAACTACAGTTGAGTTATTAAAATTCTCCCTTTGTTTATACCTGCACTGAACTTAGAAATAAGTTAATGAAGAAATGGGATTTTTATGTGTAGAAAAGAGGCACCACGTTCAAACTGCTATTCATGGCTTCTGACGTGTACTAGAAAATAAAAATGTGCTGGAGGTGTGTTGTATCAGGAGCTCAGTTGAAAGTGTTCAGGGAACTGTGAGTCCACTTAGACTTGGGAAGGCCACGTAGTCAATGGTCCCGTAGGAAGAGCCCCGAGACTAGGGGACGTATTCCCTTATCCAGACAGGGTGGATGCTATGTGCTATGCTGAATTCTTAGTGAATGTTCCATTGCATAGTTCTGTAAATTGTTCCAGGATCTCTTAATGGTTAGATTATTATCAATAAATTTCTTCCACATTTTCTGTTTTCTTTATTAATAGACCTGAGTTTAGACCAAAGGCATGTATTTTACACTTGCATTTTGCCTCTCACTGTCATATTTAACACATTCTGGAATGCAGAGGTGAACATGTTGGAAGTGTATGAATCATGAGACTGTTACATTCCCGTTAACTATATTTACTAATGGATTAGAAAAAATAACTATCACACACATATGTTTGATTCATCTTCAATAATTTATGTATTTCTAATGGCAGTTTTCCCATGTCAAGATTAATTATTTAATGTTATAGTGTGCAGTCAACTGTGATAATTTTTCTTTGGTGATTAAAAGGTCGTTTGATGCATATTTTTCAGTAGATTTTAGTTTTAAAGTTAGTGAGAAACCTCTCAAATAGAGTTTGAATTAACCAGGGAACTAAAAGCTGCAGTTCATTTTAATGGCACAATTTAGAAAACTAGTTTTGAAGAATCAACACAAAACACGTTGTCTTGTTCATCTATGTTAAATCACACGTTTTCTCATCTTCTTTTATATTTGTGCTTATTTAAATATCAAACTGTCTTTTATACTGTTTGTATGGTGCCACAATTTATGTCTCTTGCCTGTACTGTTTTGCTTAGTCATTAAAAATTTTGCACCTAGTTAATTAACTTGCATGAAATACAATTAGCTTAGTTCTGAGTGCTAAGGAGTCAATGAGAGGAGAGAACAGATTCAGGGTTCCTATGGTGAGTAGATACAAAGCTGCGTTTGTGTTGGTGCCAGCAATGGAGGCCGCGGGGATTCATCCAACAGGGCATGCGGCCAGCTGGGACATGAGCCTGCGCTGTGTGGAGTGGAGAGGGCTTTGAATATACGTCTGAGAAAGTGCATCAAAGTCAGGTGTGGAGACTGGGCTTGGGGCACAGATGGACATAAGAGGTAAGTTGTTCAGAACTGGTAAGTCCCAGATGGGGCAGCAAAGCCCACTTCCTTCCTACACTGGCACGGGCAGGAGTGTAGGGATCTGTCGGAACTTGAGACTGTTAAAACTGAACTAGGGCACCACTAGCAAGGGCACATTGTTAGCCAACGCTGCTCTCCTGCCTGGAGAGGTTCTTAAGTGCTTTCTGTTAGACTCAAAGGCTCAAAGCTTGTGCAGAGGAAGATGCTGGCGTTTGCTACACCTGGCAAACCGTGAGGTGGAATGGTTGGCGCACCACACCACTGTGCTGGGGGTGATTAATGATGCACTGGGACCGAACAGTACAGCCAAGTAAGGTCCTGAGCAAAGTGCTATTTTGTTTGTGCTTCCTACCCTTCTACTTTGATATTTTTCCTTTAAAATGAAGCTGCAAGGGAATTTAAGCTAGTTAAGAGGGAAAAAAAGAAAAGCCAGGTGGGAGAGAATTCTGCACATATCCATTCATTAATTCAGTCTTCCATTCAACAAATGTATTTTGAATGCCTTAGTCTGCAATTACCCAAAGTGAATGAATATTCATTCATCTTTGAAATTTAAATTCCATTTTGCTAATGAACAGCCCAGCGTTTACCCAGAAATACAGAGTTAGCAGTGGCAAAATTAATTTGGATCCCACACTTCTTTCTCCATTTTCATAGTTCAGGTCTCTGCAAAGTCCTGGCTAGAACCAAAGGTGGGTTGTTCTTGGCTGGGAGCCTCGTCTGCTGGAGCAAGGCATGGTAGATAGAGTAATTGGATACGTAATTTACCCTGGGAGCTGGTGCTGAGCACTTGAGAGGTCAGAGAGGGAGCGTGTTGCCGCTGTTGTAATAACTGTTAATATCTGTGGAGTATTTCAAGTATGCTTGGCTGTGTGGTGCTTCTTCCATTACCTCATTTAACACAGTTTAAGTAGAAATAGGTACTCTTTGTGTAGTCTCTGTCTCTGAGACCCTACAGACTCGGCCACATCCTTTCCCTCGGACTGTAATAAGAACAATCCTTGCATATTTGCTCATATACACAGTCCTAAAAGGCAACATGGAATTCTCGTCTGGCCCCAGTCCTCTGGCAACTGAGCCTGGAGAATTCATTGTCCCTATTATGCTTTCAATAGTTCAGTATCGGACAGACAAGATGTTTTGTCTTTTATATATAAAGATTAAGTAACCACACCAGCACCACATACGTACTTCCAGCTTTAAATGGTATACAGATAAATGTTCTGTGTGCAAGAATTTTATTTTAATGTCAATTTTGGGCTTTTCCTCATCCAATTATCTCTTCCTTTTGTGAATAAAGGCATGCCTTTCACAGACCACTCCAGTTTCCAGAGTATTTTCATAGTTTCTAGAATGCATGTTTTCATTTTATCTTAAATAGATAAGTTTTGGCAAGAAACATAGCTGGATGTGTTCCTCTTGAGAGGAGGAATTAACATGGTTGACATGTTTGTAGAATTTGTATTAGAGTAGGGTACTTTAAAGATCAATTTTTATATCATTTCATAGTTAAATTATACTCAGTTAGATATTCTGAGTATATCCAAATATAGTAGTTTTGTTAATGATTTCACATAAATTGCTGGTGTACACTTAAGCCCTTGTATTTTTTTTTTTTTTTGAGACAAAGTCTCATTATGTCACCCTCAGTAGAGTGCCATGACATCAGAACTCACAGCAAAATCAAACTCTTGAGGTTAACTGATTCTCTTGCCTCAGCCTCCCAAGTAGCTGGGACTACAGGTACCCACCACAATGCCCAGCTATTTTTTGGTTGCAGTTGTCATCGTTGTTTGGCAGGCCCGGACTGGATTTGAATCCGGTGCATGTGGCTGACACCCTCGCTACTGAGCTACAAGTGCTGAACCCCTTGCATCTTTTCCTTAATGGAGTAATTATGATTGGCAGTCGTAAGAAACAATACAGAGAGATCATTGGTAACTTCACCTGTTTTCTCTCAATGATCTTTCCCAAAACAATATAGTAGCACAGCTAAGTTTTTGACGGGGGTGTAATCCATCTTTCCCCAGGTTTACTCAGATTTCTCCAGTTTTTGTGTTCTCTTTTGCGAGCTTGGGTATGTATTTAGTTATGTAAAATAAAAATAAGGAAGACACACATTTCTGTGTCATACTTGTGTAGGGGCTGTGCTATTGATAATCTCTCTGTTGACCTTGCTATATGTGCTGCGGAACGAGCTCAGTCGTCCAGTTTTTATGCACATGTGCATCAGTCTGGCTTCATCACTTGATGAGAATGACCACTTGGGATTTAATGCCTTGAGCTTGCTGTCTCAAAATCCTTGATTTTATGTTTGTATTCATGTTTCCTATGTGAAGTCCAGTGGGGTAATGGAGCATGCCCAAGACTTGAAGCCTTGGTCAGGGGACCACCTCCATGGAAGGGGTTCTGTGCTGATGTCCCCTACTTACTTCTTCACTGCTAGGACCCCAAAGCCTACCTGTTCTCTTTGTTCCTGCTGCCCAGCAACTGCTGATTGTTGGCAGGAATGACTGGACTCTGGATCAGGAGCCTTCCAGGTCTGAGAACAGGCCGTTGATGTGGCTGTTCTCCTGCAGTAGTGCCACAGCGGATGCCTCTCACTGGCCCTGATGTGTCCTGTGTAGGGCGCTCCTGGAGGCTATCCGTCTGCCGTGCATTGGGGTGGTAGGTCTCTGTGTGGGAAGGGAGATGCCTGATTCCACTTCCCTAGGTGGTGCACAGGCATTGTTTTAGTTGCCGGTGGGAGGGAGAACTCAGCTGAAGGCAAGTGGGCAGCTTGTGTGGGGTGGAACCCCAGAGAGTTTGCACTCCCTGCAAAGGCATCTCAGTGCCCGAGGGGTCTCAGCCTTAAATAACAAATAACACTAAAGGCAGGTTGAGAAAGAAGCTGTAGAAGAAAGGAAAACGCTTGATATTGTAGCACTTCCAAGGGCAATCTTCCTCTGCTTTTGAACAAGGGGCCCTGCAAATTAGGTAGCCCATTCTGAGACAGCATGGTGTTACTTTAATCGTTTACTATACACAGTGCCCACTTGTTTTCATGCATCATCCTATATTTGCTTCAAATCTCAGTGACATAATAAGAAGATATTCAGTGAGACTGTGTGGGGACTGGAGCAGCACAAAACCCATAATGATATAAATATGTGGTGGAAAATTACAATAAAACCCTTGCATCTTCCACTTTGTTTTGCCTCAAG
Organism: Galagoides demidoff; assembly: GCA_963574575.1. Taxonomy (NCBI): domain Eukaryota; kingdom Metazoa; phylum Chordata; class Mammalia; order Primates; family Galagidae; genus Galagoides; species Galagoides demidoff. The sequence continues at coordinate 23,830 of CAUYQV010032001.1, read as the reverse complement.
GAAATGGCAAAATGCCCAGCTGGCAATAGCCAGTTCCAAATGAGCTGCCAAACCTACTAGGTGATGAAATATATAGTCAGTCACACTTGCCCATGTTGGAGCCCGACTATAGGTTTTGGGGTTGTGGTGTCAGAGCCAGAGCAGGTGCCTGCCACCTGGAAACATTTTCCTAAGTGCCCAGTTAAGATAACCCAATAGGACCTGTTGGAGCGTATTTGTACGTTAACACTGAAACAACTTTACATGTGTATACACGTCTATGAAATTCATTCATAAGTAGGCCTAAAGTGTTTTCATCTGGAATTCAAAGGAATATGATTTGTGTCTTGGAACAGTGAAGGATTCTTATAAAAAAGAACATGCTGATGGAAAACATTTGGATAAAATTAAAATATCTGAAACGTGTATACATGTAGATTGAAGTACTGGCATAGCAAAATTAGATTACTTTGCCCTAGAACCTAACAAATGGTACTGAAGTGATATTGGACAATAAGGGCAGGTATAGCTCCCATCTCTCCTTTTATTGTGCTTTGAAGATAATTGCATTTCTTTTTATGACAATTCAAAGATTGTGGCAACCTTACCTTGAAAAAGACTGTCCAAGCCATTTTTCCAACATTATGTGCTCATTTCCTGTTGCATTTAGACAATTCTCACTCCATTTATTATAATATCGTTTGAAAAATTAGAATGTTACAGGGGTGTACACATTTAGGTTATATCTATTCATGTATTGATGGGCATTTGGGTTGTTCCCACATCTTTGCAATTGTGAATTGTGCTGCTCTAAACATTCAAGTGCAGTTGTCTTTTTAAAAAAATGCCTTTCTTTCCTTTGGGTAAATGCCTAGTAGAGGAATTGCTGGATGAAAAGGTAGGTGTACTTTCTAGTTCTTTAAAGTATCTCCATACTTCTTTCTGTAGAGATCATACTAGTTTGTAATCCCACCCACAGTGAATGAGGGTGCTTTTCTCTCAGCATCTACATCAGGATCAGTTGCTTTGGAACTTCTCAGCCATTCTCTCTGGAGCCAGGTGATATCTCATTGTGGTTTTGATTTGCATTTCCCTGATGATCAGAGATATTGGGCACTTTTTTCATGTCTCTGTCAGCCATTAGACTATATTTATTTGAAAAGATTCTATTCATGTCTTTTTCTGTTCATCACTTTTTGTGATGGGGTTGTTTGATTTTCTTTCTTTCTAATTTACTTGATTTCTTTATAGATTCTGGTTATTAGTGCTTATCAGATGTATGACATGTAAATAGTTTTTCTCATTCTGTAGGTTGTCTATTTACTTTGTGGATTGTGTCCTTGGCTGTGCAGAAACTTTTTAATTTGATCAGGTCCCATCTTTTTATTTTTGTTGCTGCTGTGATTGCTTTTGTGGCCTTCTTCATAAATTCTTTCCCTAGGCTGATATCTGTAAGAGTTTTTCCAACACTTTCTTCTAGAATTCTTGTAGTTTCTTTGCCTTAGTCTTAAGTCTTTTATCCATCATGAATTAATTTTTGTGAACAAAAGAACTATCCAGAAGATTAATGAAGGAAAAAGTTGGTTGTTCGAAAAGATAAACAAAATTGCCAGATTAATTAGCGACAGAAAAAGAAGCATTCTAATAAGCTCAGTAAAAAAATGAAAAAGGCGATGTCACAACCAACATCATGGAAATACAAAATATCATCTCAGAATACTATAAAAATGTATGCTCATAAACTTGAAAATGTGGAAGAAATGGACAAATTCTTGGAAACATATAAGGTTTCTAGGTTCAATCAAGAAGAAATAGATCAACAAGCGCATGGCCTACATATGAAAAAATGCTCATCATCATTAATCATCAGAGGAATGCAAATCAAGACTACTTTGAGATATCATCTAACTCTAGTAAGATTAGCCTGTATCACAAAATCCCAAAACCAGAGATGCTGGTGTGGATGTGGAGAAAAGGGAACACCTCTACACTGATGGTGGGAATGCAAACTAATATATCCCTTTTGGAAAGATTTTTGGAGAACACTTAGAGAACTAAAAGTAGACCTGCCATTTGATCTAGGTATATATCAAGAAGACAAAAAATTACATTACAACAAAGATATTTGTACCCAAATGTTTATTGCAGCCCAATTCATAATTGCTAAGTCATGGAAGAAGCCCAAGTGCCCATTGATCCATGAATGGATCAATAAATTGTGGTACATGTATGTCATGGAATATTATGCAGCCTTAAAGAAAGATGTTTACATGGATGGAGCTGGAAAATATTGTTCTTAGCAAAGTATCTCAAGAATGGAAGTAAAAGGATCCAATGTACTCAGCCCTACTATGAAACTAATTACCTCCTTCATGTTTACATGGATGGAGCTGGAAAATATTCTTCTTAGCAAAGTATCTCAAGAATGGAAGTAAAAGTATCCAATGTACTCAGCCCTACTATGAAACTAATTTATAGCTTTCATATGAAAGCTATAGCCCAATTATAGCCCAAGAATATGGGGATGGGGGAAGAGGGAGGGGAGGGGAGGGGAGGGGGGCAGGGTGATTGGGTGGTGGGAGGGTGATTGGTGGGACCACACCTATGGTCCATCTTACAAGGGTACATGTGAATCTTTCTAAATGTAGAATATAAATGTCTTAACACAATAACTAAGAAAATGCCATGAAGGCTATGCTAACCAGTTTGGTGAAAATATTTCAAATTGTATATAAAACCTGTACCCCATGACTGCATTAATGTACACAGCTGTGATTTAATAAACAAACAAACAAACAAACAAACAAAAAAACAGCAAAATAACCAGGCGTTGTGGTGGGCACCTATAGTCTCAGCTACTTGGGAGGCTGAGGCAAGAGAATCGCTTAAGCCCAAGAGTTTGAGGTTGCTGTGAGCTGTGATGCCACAGCACTCTACCAGGGGTGACATTGTGAGAATGTAAAAAAAAAAAAAAAAGTACAAACATGAAGAGGTTCAAATTTTTATGCCTAAAAAGCCCAAATTACTCACAAATCTTTTACTACGTAGTATTTTTTTTGCCTGATTTCTCTCCCTTTCTCTTTTCTCTTTCTGCCTCCCTGTTATAATATGTTTATATAATATGTAATATGTATATATTGTATAATATGTATATAATATGTAATATGTTTATATAATAAACATCTTTAGTACATTTTCTTTTGCATATTATGTATTGTTACCTGACATTAGCAATGATACTGACTCTATCTGCTTACAGCTTCTTCTCCCCTCACCCCTTTCTCCACTATTAAGTTTACTCACTAGTGAATGTCTTGGTGTTAATATTTGTACTCTTAATAATGCATACATTTTTACTGTATTTTGCCAGCTGCAGTACTTATGAAGTGATTAGCAGCCTTATTCTATTTCTGTTTACTCTTTTTCTTGCTATCCTATTAGTAGAAGCATTTTTACATTATTGGAGCATCTAACATTTTCATACTAATTGTTTGCCGGACCCTCATCTTTGATTTCAGTTCCATAGTCTCTTTATGCCAAAGCTTTTCTACTAATTTCATGTTGGTCTGAAGCCCATTTTCTAGAATACTCAGGAAGGATTCATGTATCAATAGCCTTGAATTTTTGCACACTCATAATTATTGGGTTGAGGCATTTATCATGGAAAGACAGATATAAAATTCTCGCCTTATGTATTCTCTCCTAGAATATCTTTGGAAAGAGTCCATTGTTTCCCAACGTTGAATGTTGCTGTTGAGAAGTCTGATTTCAATTTGATTTTATGCCCCTCATGGGTAATCTGGTCTTTTTGTTTCATGCCCAAATAACTTTTTTCATTTTTTAGAAAGTACAGAGCATTTAGAAAGTTTTACTGGGGGGTAAATTTTGGTGTTAATTATTGTGGGATAATTTTTCCATGTATACTGTATGACTTTTTTGTATGGAGATTTAGGTCTTCTTTGATTTCAGACGTGTTTTCTTGAATTATTATTTGAAGATTTTTTTTTTCTGTTTCTTTTCCTTTCAGATTTATTTTCGTTTTGTTTGGTTTTCTTTTGGTACTCAAAATAATGCCTTTTGGAATTTTGGGCATATATTTTCTTTCTCTCCTGTTCCTTTTTGTTGCTTTCTATGTTTCTGCTTTTTCCTTAGATTTTCCTTTTTACTGTATATTTTACTCCGTGTTCCTGTGGGATCTATTTCCCCTTCTGTCCCACTTATTATTTTGTGTCCTTCTGAGTTCTGACACATTTTACACCTTATTTGCCTCTTGTTTTGACGCTATTTTTATGAGCTCATACATTTTTTTATTTCTGCCATTTCCCCCCAAACTATGCTTTTTTGATTTCTTTTACCTCACTTTGAAATACAGCTTTGATATATTTTGAATCTACATTTTTATGGGTTGTTTCCATTGTGTTACATGTTTTGCAATTCATTTCTTAATCTGTTTTTCTGGCAATGATTTTGTATGAAATTAGAGAGTGTATATACATTCCCCTCGTGTTTGAGACAAGTTTTCCTGGGTCATGAGGAGACGGTTTTTTGCAATTCATTTTTAAATCTGTTTTTCTGGCAATGATTTTGTATGAAATTAGAGTGTATATACATTCCCCTTGTGTTTAAGTGAGACAAGTTTTCCTGGATCATGAGGAGAAGGTTTCTGAGGAGGGGCCTGAAAATTGTCTGAAGAAACTTTTGCCTCTTCACAACTTAAAAGCTCCCCCTTCTGTTAATCACCTGAGGTACCTAACACGTGGCTTTCCTGTGTAGCTACTTTTCTCTTACAGAGAAAAACCCAGGCCATTAAACTTTCCTGCCTCCAGCTCTGTTTTTCCTAGAGCTGTAGAGACCTTGGCTTCAAAAGCAGTGCTCTAACCTGTAGATGCAGTATTTTTGCTGTTGCCGTACTTCTTGGGTTCTGCTTCCTCTGGACCCTCCCTCACTGTAGTGTTTGAAACTTGACTGTGCATTATTATCCCCAGTGTCCCGCCTGTGGAATTTGCTTTACCGTTTACTCTCACCAGTTATTCCTTGTGTGAGGCTCTGCCTTTGTAGAAGAGAATTTGCTGCAAGTACTTTGTCTTAAGGTCTCCCTCTTTTTCTTTATTTCTCTTTCTCTCTCTGTCTCTGATTAATAGAGCTACCTCAGCTTTCTCTGGCTTAGTACTTGCACGGCACATCTTTTTATTCTGCTATTTCGGTAGACTCCTCTTTTAGGTATATATCTTTGAAACAGAATATGGTTTAGTTTTTCTTTTCCTTTTTTTTTTTTATTAAATCATAGTTGTGCACATTACCACTATCATGGGGTACAGTGTGTTGTTTCCATTTTTCTTTTGTAATTAGACAACTTCTGTTTTGTAACTGCTAAGTTAATTTTATTGACATTATTTTATTGATAATGTCTGGAGCTGTTTCAACCGTATTCATCAGCATTTAGAGGTGTACAGCTTCTACTTTGTCTATGCTGTTTTCCCCTCTTGCCTCTTTTTAAATGTTTAGGTTGTTACCCTTTTATAATTTTTTCTACTTACATGGATTTAAACTTATTTACTATACTTTACTCTTTCAGTGTTTTTCTTTTGATATCTTTATCATGCATCTTTAACAATCTAACAATGTCTAAGGTTCATTAGTATGTCAGCCCCAAACAAAAATCAAACACCTCCCTCCACCCCCATAGACATGCATGGAAATATCTGAGAACACTCACAATCTGGTTATGTTCCTTCTGATCCTTGTTTTAACATTCTCTATTATATTACTCTTATTCTTTCTGTTAAAGCCGGACTTTCTCATCGTATGTTTTTGTTACTACCATACAGGTTTAGATGGACATTCTGTTTCCACTTTCTTTGCTCACCATTCCTTCTTGCATCTTAGACCTTCCTTCTCACGGCGTCTCAACATCTTATATAATAATGTCCAGTTATAGAAAACTCTTGACCATTATTTCATGTAAAATTGCTTCTATATTCTCTCTATTCTCTTTCTTAGGGACTCCAACTAAAGATATTTTGTGTAATTTTAATCTGTCCGTTATGTCCATTTTGTGTTTCTGATCATTATATCTCCCAGTTGTATTCTATAATATCTACTGATCATTTATAAATCATGCCTTCAGCTGTATCTAATCTAATCTTAAGTTCACTCATGGAGTTTTTAATTTCAAAGTATGTTATTTATTACTCAAGGTTCTACTTTTTAAAATTTTTTTCTTGGTCATTTTTGATAGTCTCTTATTCCTTGCTTATTTTAATACTAATTTTTAAAGCATTTTACACTTAACTATTTTATATTTGGTATCTGATATTTTTAACATTGGAAGTTCTTGGTGGCTCTTTATTTGATCTGTTGATTCTTACTCATGAAGGCCTATTTCCTTGTGTGTTTGGCTGGTGTTGATTGTGAAGTCATATATAACTGTACTTATTCTGTGGATAATCTGAGGACCTAAATTTTGTTATTTTTCTGCAGATATTTGAAAACTAGTAAGTATTGCCTAACTTGGAATGGTTTAGCCCCCTTTTAAGGGTCCTTGCTTAACATGGGAATATCAGATTCAGCTCCTTCACCTTGTAGTGGGCAAAGTTCCAGATATCTCTCAGCATTTGTTCCAGGACATTCTTCTGACTTTGCTTCTCCATCTGTGTTTGCTTACTGGTACCACGCAAAACTCAATTCATCATTTTTTCTCTCTCTTGATCTTTGCAGCTATTTTCTAAGCCCTGAAATGCTTTATAAAATATGTTTGTTGAAGTTTATCTATGATTTAGTTACATTTAATGGGATAGTCCTTTCAAATATCTTCTAGGCCATCATACTGTTGGAAGGGGATGTCATGATTACTCATTTTTCACTGAAGAAACTAATTTCTACTGTGTGGTGTTCTTGAAATATGTAAAACTCTGATGGCAAATGATAGTTTCAGTGCAATTTATTTATTATGTAAACTTTTCCCCCCCAATTTGACCTAGGTGTGGCTCTAAAAAAGCATCTGTTTCCAAAATTATTTATTTATTTTTTAAATTTATTTACTTATTTACTTATTTTTAAGTTTCAGGTTATTGTGAGTATACAAATAGCCAGATCACAAGTTTTGAACTTGATAGGTAGAGTCCTTCTTGTAGTTGTGTCCTACACCCAAAAGGTGTGCCGTACACTCCCACCTTGTACCCATTAAGTAGGAGCATACCAAATTCCCTCCCTCAATCACCTTCCCCAACTTGAACAGAATTAAGTTTTTCTCCTATGTGGGCATGTGTTGGAGTGCCTTCTGGCTTCCTAATGAAATGGAGTACATTGGATATTTGCTTTTCTATTCCTGTGATACTTGACTAAAAAGAATGTGTTTCTACTCCATCCAGGTTAATACAAAAGTTGTAAAGTCACCATCTTTTTAATGCCTGCATAAGTTCTCCATGGTAGACATATACCACAGCTTGTTAATCCATTCCCGAGTTGATGGGCATTCAGGTTGTTTCCATGTCTTGGCAACTGTAAATTGAACTGCCGTAAACATTCTAGTGCATATGTCTTTATAATATAATGATTTTTAACTTTGGGTATATGCCTAGTAGTGGGATTGCAGGGTCAAGTGGGAGGTCTAATTTGAGTTTTCGAGGATTCTCCATACTTCTTTCCAAAGAGGCTATGTTAGTTTGCAGTCCCACCAACAGTGTAAAAGTATTCCCCTCTTTCCACACCTGCACCAGCATCTGTGATGCTGGGATTTTGTGTTGTAGTCTATTTTTACTGATATCTCAGGGTCATTTGATTTGCATTTCTCTGATGATTAGAGATGATGAGAAGTTTTTCATAATTGTGTTAACCGTTTGTCTGTCTTCTTCAGAGAAGGCTCTTCGGTTCATGTCTCTTGCCCTATGATCGATGGGATTGTTTGCTCTTTTGTGTTGATTAATTTGAGTTCTCTATACAGCCCAGGTATCAAGCCTTTGTCAGATTTGTAACATGCAAATATCTTCTCCCATTCCAAAGGTTATATGTTTGCTTTAATTGTTGTGTTCTTAGCTGTGCAAAAGCTTTTTAGTTTACTTAAGTTCCATTTGTTTATTTTTGTTGTTGTGATTGCCACTAAAGTCTTCTTCCTAAAATCTTTCCCCAGGCAAACATTCTCAAGAGTTTTTCCTACACTTTCTTCTAGAATTTTTATAGTATCGTGTCTTAGATTTAAATCTTTTATCCATCTTGAGTCAATTTTTGTAAATGGTGAAAAGTGAGCATCCAATTTCAATCTTTTACATGTGGTTATCTAGTTCTCCCAGCACCATTTATAAAATAGGGACTCTTTCACCCAGTGTATGCTTTTCTTTTGGTTTGTCAAACATCAGATGGCAATAAGAGACTGGTTTAATCTCTTGGTTTTTATTCAGTTCTGTATGTCTATGTCTCTATTTTTGTGCCAATGCCATGATGTTTTGATCACTGTGGACTTGTAATATAACCTAAAGTCTGGTACACTGATGCCTCTTGTGTTGTTTTTATTACTAAAAATTTCCTTGGCTATCCATATATTTTTTTGGTTCCATACAAATGAAGAATTATTTCAAAGTATAATGTTAGTATTTTAATGGAGATTGCTTTGGGAATTGTAGACATTTTAACAACGTTGATTATTCCTAGCCAAGAGCATGGTATGTTCTTCTATTTGTTGATGTATTCTGCAATTTCTTTTCTTGAGATTTCATAACTCTCTTTTTAGAGGTCCTTCACCTAGGTCTATTCCATCCTATTTGGATGCCTTTTATCTCCTTTTCTTGCCTGGATGCATTAGCTAGAACTTTCAGCACTATGTTGAATAGTGTTGACAAGTAGGACATCTTTGTCTAATTCCAGCTCTGAGTGAAAAAGCTTCCAGTTTGACTCCATTAAGTATAATATTAGCTGTGGGTTTGTCATAGATGGCTTTAATAAGCTTAAGAAATGTGCAATCTATGCCTATTTTCTTAAGTGTTCTTGTTAGAAAAGGATGCTGAATTTTATCAAAAAATTTTTTTGCATCTATTGAGAGGATCATATGGTCATTGTTTTTGCTTCTATTTATATGGTGAATTACATTTATGGATTTGCTTGTGTTAAATGAGCTTTATATCCCTGGGATGAAGCCTACTTGATCATGATGTATAATGTTTTTAATGTGTAGCTGTAGTCTATTGGTTATGATTTTATTTTATTTTTGCATCAATTTCATTAGTGAAATTGATCTGTAGTTCTCTCTCTCTCTCTTTTTTTTTTTTTTGAGACAGAGTCTCATTATGTCACCCTTGGTAGAGGCCATGGCAACACAGCTCACAGCAACTCAAATTCTTGGGCTTAAGCAATTCTCTTGCCTCAGTCTCCCAAGTGGCTATAACTACAGGCCTCTGCCACAATGCCTGGCTATTTTTTGGTTGTAGTTGTCATTGTTGTTTGGCAGGCCCAGGCTGGGTTTGAACTTGCCAGCTCCAGTGTGTGTGGATGGCACCCTAGCTGCTGAACTAGAAGTGCTGAGCCAGTAGTTCTCTGGGTCTTTTTCTGGTTTTTGTATCAGGGTGATGTTTGCTTCATGGAATGTGTTAGGGATGGTCCTTTCTTCTTAATATTTTGGAATAGGTTCTGCAGCACAGGTATAAATTCATTTTGGAAGGTTTGATAGAATTCTGGTGTGAAGGCATCTGGGCCAGGGCTTTTTTTGTGTTGGAAGATATTTTATTGTTTCTTCAATTTCAGTGCTTGATCTTGGTCTGTTCTTTTTTCCTGGTTAAATCCAGGGAGATGGTATGATTCCAGATATTGGCCTATTTCCCCTACTTTGTCAAATTTCTGGGTGTAGAGTTTCTTGTAGTAGTCTGACATAATCTCTTTTATCTCTATAAAATCTCTTGTTATTCCCTGCCTTTTTTTGCTTCTGATTGAGGTTATTAGAGATTGTGATTTTCTGTTTCTAGTTAATTTGGTCAAACGTTTATGAATTTTATTTACCCTTTTGAAGAACCAACTTTTTGTTTTATTCATTTTTTGAATGATTCTTTTGTTTTCAATTACTTTTATTTCTGATTAAATTTGGTTATTTCTTTTCTTTTTATGAGTTTAGTATTGGATTGTTCTTCCTTTTCAATTTTTAAAGATGATTCATTAGGTTGTTGATGCTATCTTTTTGTTTTTTGTTTTTTGGATACAATGAATTTCCTTCCTACTATTGTTTTTGGAGTATCCCATAGGTTTTAATAACTTCTAGCTTCATTGTTGCTATGTTTGATGAATTTAATACTTCCATCTTTTATCACTTCTTTAACCCAGCTGTCACTCAGCATAAGCTTGTTTAATTTCCATGCCTTTGTGTGGGGACAAACATTTTTGTTGGAGTTGAGATCCACCTTTATTGTCTTAGTCTGAGAAGATACAAGGTACAATTTCAATTATTTTAATTCTGTAGATTTGTGACCTAGGATATGATCTATTTTAGAATATGTTCCATGGGCTTATAAGAAGAATGTATATTCATTAGCTTGGGAATGGTATGTTCTGTATATTTCTGTTAAGTCCATTTATTCTAGGGTTGCAGTTAACTCTCTCATATCTTTATTTAGTTTCAGGTTAGATGATCTGTCCAGCTTTGTCAGAGGGGTTTTAAAGACCCTAGCTATTATGGTGTTATAGGATATCATATTTCTCAGGCCAATCTTTGTCTGTTTCAGAAATCTGGGAGCATTTAAGTTGAGGGCATAGATATTCAGAATTGAAATGTCCTCTTGATGTATTGTTCCCTTAACCATTGTGAAGTGATCATCTTTGTCTTCCTTAACTTTAGTTGCTTCGATCTGCTTGCATCTGAAAATAAGACTGCAACCCCTCCTTTCTTCTAATTTCCATTTGCCTTAAATATTGTTTTCCAACCCTTTACCCTAGTCTTGTTTTGTCTTTCAAGGTTAGGTATGTCTCCTGGAGACAGAATGTGGATGGCTTGTACTTTTTCCTCCAATTGGTCAGCTTGTGCCTCTTTAGTGGGGAATTTAAGCCATTAACATTCACTGAGAAAACTTATACCTGTGGTAGAGTTTTATTTATCTTATTTTGTGAAAGTCCATTGCTTAGTTCTATCTTTTGCTCCATTGTGGAAGCTAGGTTTTGTCCTTTATTTTCTGGATATTTATTTGCTGGTGGCCCATTGTGATGTTCAGTGTGGAGAATAGGACTAAGTATTTCCTGTAGAGCTGGTCTTGTTATGGTGTATTTCTTCAATGTTTGCATATCAATAAAAGGTTTGATTTCTCCATTGATTTTGAAGCTTAGTTTGGAAGGATATAGAATTCTGGGCTGCAGATTGTTTTATTTAATAAGGTTAAAGGTAGCTGACTTTTCTGATCTGGCTTGGAAAGTTTCAGCTGAGAAGTCCACTGTTATCTTAATCGATCTGCCCCTGTAGGTCCATTGGTACTTAATCCCAGTTGCTTGCAGAATTTTCTCCTTTGTCTTGACTTTGAATAGGTTCATTACAATGTGTCTTGGAGATACTCTATTTGTACGGAGATAATCCAAAGTTTGATATTCCTCTATAAGAAATGTTTCAGAATCTTCAGTGGTACTTGGGAAGTTTTCATTTATGATATCCTCCATTAGGGATTCCATTTCCTTGGGACATTCTTTATACCCTTCAGGAATACCTATAATTCATATGTTTTAATGCTTCATGAAATCTCATAATTCTCTGAGCAAATATTCTGCTTTCTCTCTCTTCTTGTCTGCCTCTATAACTACCTAGGTTAGCTCAAGAGCTTTATTTATCCTTTAACTCTGAGATCTTTCTCCTGCATGGTCTTATCTGTTATTGATACTTTATATTGCATTTTTAAGTTCCTTGATTAACTTCTTTAAGACCTTAAGCTCTACCATATCCTTTTTATATTCTTTATGCTTTTGTCCATTTTTTGGTTCTGTTTTTCTACTTTCCTATCAATTCTCTTTATTGTTTTTGCCATTCATATTTTATATTCACTTTTTGTCCTTTCCATTAATTCTTTAAAGGTGGAATCTTTTGCAGTACCTACCTAATGGTCCCTGGGTTGGGGGTTGCTTTGTTCTCATTTTTCATGTTGCTGGAATTTTTCTGTTGATTCCCCCTCATGTGTTTTCTTCTCATTCATTTCCTTCTCCTGATTTTTCCTTCTCACTACTGCCTTTGCTTTAAATTACCTTGTCTCAGAGCTTAGGTGTTAGATTTGCCTTTTGGTAAAAGGACAAAAGGAAGATAAGAGTAAAGAGTAAGCAGTAATAATGAAAAGATAAAGATAAAGAGGAAAAGACAAAAAAGAAAGGTGAATGCAAGAATTGAAGAAAAGGAAAGAAAAAGGACAGTAAGAGAGAAAGAGAGTGACAAGAGAAATGGTGGTGTTCAGCAGAGTTCTTTAACCACACCCACAGCTCTAGGACTTTGAGGAGTCAGGATGAGCAGGTCCCTTGAAGTTAGAAACTCCTTACCAGCCTGGGGAAAAGCAAGACCCCATTTCTTCAAATATAAAAAGAAATCAGCAGTATGTTGCAGTGGGTACCTACCAAACCTTCTTTCCAAATCCCAAAACTGGAAGGACACCCGAGTTCATGAGCTCATGGCCTCCTTGAGCCAGATCAATGCTGTGACGTCTCTACTTAAACCAATGCCATAACTCCCTAGCCCTCAGAGAAAAGAAAAAAATCAAAAAACACAAAATAGATTTAAAATATTAAAAATATAATTATATAAGATAAAGAAGAAAATAAAGGCTACCTTAGCTAGTATATGAGAATTTTATGTGGGAAAGATGTGAAAAGCACAAAATTCCCTACCAAAAGAGAGGAAAAAAAAAAACAAAAAAAAGAATAAAAGGGGCTGAAAAACTGTAACCAAAATGGAGGAGTCCTTAGTATTGAAAAAACCGAAAGTGAAAAAATAAAATACAACAACTCTTCCCCCCAAAAAACTAAACAAAAACAAGAACAAAAGAAAAGAGGAAAAAGAAAAAAATAACTAAGGAAAGAAATTGAAAAGAGAAGCAAAAAATGTAAAACTGTATATATGTGTGTGTGTATTGCAATATATTACCTGGACTCCAGGTGGTGCTGTGGTATTAGATGGAGAACACACACTGGATTTACTGTATATGATGGCGGTTGGAAGCTACTCTCTAGTTGCAAAGGAGATAGGATCTTGTCTTCCCCATTTCTTTGCCCTCAACCTGGGTCTGTTTGCTTACTCAGCATTCAGTCTCCATGAGACTTAGGTTCCAAAGCTCTCAGCAGACTTCCCAGAAAGGCCATCTGACCATGTCTCCTGTAAACAAAGTGACTCTCCCTGAGGGTACAGGGACCACTTAGCTCACCCCAAGAATGTCTGGTTGAGCTCAGCAGGTGCACCAGAGTCATCTGTGCACTGGGACCCCATGGACTGTTACTCTGTAAACAAGGTCTTTCCACAATGACAGCACTCCGTCAGCATCCAAGCTAATAGGAGATCTGCCCACCCAGTGTTAAACCCTGGCTGATGAACACTGTTTGAGTCTACTTGCTGCTCCAGAGAGCAGCCTAGTCCAAAATCAAAATACTGTAGGACAGCCCTTTTCCATCCCCAGGCCTCCATGGGAGAGCCATCCAACCAGCTGGCCTTTGCCTGTACCAAGCACCTACTTCTGTGTTGATTTTCCTCAGCTCCAGACCTCCTTGATGGCTCCTGATGGCTCCTGCTACTTCACCATGCCCCTGGAGTGATGTTTCTGTGCAGATTCTACCAGCCAGAGGTGGTTGAAGTACTTTCCCCTGTCTCACCATGAGTAGCCGGCACAGAGAGTCTCTAGTCTGCCATCTTGCTCCATCCTCTTCAAAATTATTTTTGACTATATATTTTAAAATCCATTAAAACTATGAAACTAGAAGAAAACTACCTGTAACTCTGCCTCTTTAATTGAGCTGAGACATTCATGAAGCAAAAGTGCAGATGAGGGTTGAGTCTTAATGCCAAGGTCTCCTCACCACATCAGTGTTATGGGGCAAGAACATGAGAAAACCACAAAGCTGGACAAAGAAAGAAGAAAATGAACTAATTTTTTCTTTGATTCATAGGGTTCAGGGATGTTTCTTTAAGAAAAAGGATACCTGTACTTGAAAGTTTTTAGCACCACAATTCACAATTGCAAGGAAATGGAAACAACCCAGTGCTCACCAATACCTGAATGGATTATAAAATGTGGTATATGTGTACTATAGAGTGCTAATCAGCCATTGAAAAAAATGGCAATCTAGCATTTTTTGGGACAACCTTGGTGGAACTGGAAACCATTTTCCAAGCAAAACACCATAATAATAGAAGAAAAAAACACACCCAATTCCTAGTTGAAACTAATCAATCAACACTTAAGTGCACATATGGAAGTAAATCTCAATGATGATCAAGCTGGGGGAAAGAGAAGACAAGGAGGGGTAAATTCACACCTATTGTGCACAGTGTGCCCTAGCTGGGTGAAGGGCACACTTATAATTTTGACTCAATTTTCACAGAAACAAAGTATATAAACAAAATACGTGTATCCCCTAAAATGTATTCTGAAATTTAAAAAAAAAATCATTTCCAAACCCTGTCCCATATTTACCAATCAAGATCTGAATTATTTACAAGCCCTCTGAGTGATGAATTTCTCATAGTGAAGTTTTACAACCTACAGATTCCCTCCAATTTCTCAGTGAAGAGAAACTTGATGTTTACATCAGATTCCCACGAGATGTACTTTTGGTTGTCCTAATCATTTAAGCTAAAGTGAATATGGGGTAGATTTCATGCAATTCTCATTTTATGTTGTGAGTTCAGCCATTCCTAAAAACATTGATACATTAATAAGTTTTGTAAGTTCAACAGAATCTTCATATACATTTTTTAAATTATAAGAAGATGTTCTAATAAGGGAAATGAATTATTCTTTAGCCATGTCTTCATTATTGTAGCCATTTCCAGCTTTTGACTGTACTATACATATAATGCAAGCAATAAACTTCTGTGTGCATAGAGGCTTTTTTTTCAGTTTGAGTATTATTTCTTTGCACTTAGGTTTGGAATTATTGGAAAGAAAGACACAAATACACTTGCCTCGAAAACGATTGCCAAATTGCTTTCCAAAAAGTTATACCAATTGAAATTGCTCTCAGCAATGTAAAAATATATTTCAGGGTGCACCAGCCAACACTGAACATTATCATTCATCTATTCAATTAATGTTTTTATTGATTTTTAATTTTCTGTTATTGGATTCCATGAGTCTCATTAACTAGTCATCACATCCATGAAGAGTGAAGAAAGATAGGGCTGAGGGCATCTCAGTTGTTCAGGCATCCCTCATCTAACCTGTGCATCTGTTGCCTCTTAGTCTTCCAAAGTGCAGGCAGGCAGTTAGTGTCTTTCAACCTTTATTTCCTCATTCATAAAATGAAGGGGAAAGGCCAGCTTCCCCAAAAGGTCCTATTGGCTTCAAGCTTCTAATACATCCTTTAGTGTGACCCTCAGCTTTCAAATCTGTACAAATTTCTCTGTCTTGTCAATAGCTGCTGAAATTTGCTTATCATGCATATTGCTTTTCTTTATTTAGTATTCTCAGTAGAATATATTTTAGATCTTGTTCCTCTTATGCTCTCCCTTTCCCTTTTGAAAATTCTGATTTAAAAAATGCAAATATTGTATATGAATATTTAAAGTATGATTTCCATTTAACAAATTACACATGATCACATAATTCCCAGTGCAATGATGCATCAGGGAAGAAGTGAGAATTTGTATTTTATATTAAATGCATGACATTTAAATACTTCAATATAAACAAACCGCATTTGAATAATATTAATTTCTCCCAAAAAGACCTTGGAAGGCACATTAAATATTTAAAACTTTTCCTCACTACAACATTCTTGAACCCCTGAACATTTCCACTTTTCTCCGTTATTTATAAGTCTGGAGAATCTTGATATTTTTCCATGCATCATTGCTAACTTTGAATCTCTACTTGTGAAGTTTTTCCTTCACAAGGATCACATGAATTGACAGGCCAAGAATCCCTCAGGGTAGAGAGTGTTAAACCTATAGTGCTAAATGCAGCAGGGAAGAGAGCTGAGTATATGGTAACTAGAAGGAAATTATCCAATATATGATGTCCTAAGAATGATGGAAACACAGATTGTGTGTACTGGGCAAGACCTTGGAAGTCATTAGTTTGACTCTGGTGTAATGCAGAATCCAGATACCACATCTCCAGGTGTTTGGTTAGTGCTAAGGTTTGGATATTGCTTGTTTGGCACTGATAAATCTCCTGTTGAAGTTTGATTTCTCAGTATTGGAGGTTGGGCCTTGCACAAGGTGTTTGGGTTATGTGGACATGTCCCTTGTGAACTGCTTGATGCCATTCTTGTAGGAGTGAGTTCTCCCTCTCTTAATCCCTGAGACAACTCCTTGTTAAAAAGGCCTGGCATCTCCCACGACCCTTCTCATTTCCTTCCTCTTGCCATGTGATGCCTGCCCCACTTTGCCCTCCTTCATGAGTGGAAGCTACAAGAGACCCTCACCAGAAGCAGATGCAAGCACCACACCTGCAGCCTGCAGAACCATGAGCCACATAAACCTCTTTTCTCTATAAATTACCCAGCCTTGGGTAGTCCTTTATGGTAATGCAAATAGCCTAAGATAGTCATCCAGTCACTATGTGAATACTATGAAGGTTTAAGAGTTTAGCATCTTACAAGCCACCCCTACTTGGACTATGGTTGGATAGTATTCATTTGGGGGAAAGTCCTTATTTATCATTAGTTCAATTCTACCTCTTTCTAAACCACCAAGCTCAGTTTATTCTCCTGGAGCAATTACATGAGATTAGGTAATTCCCAAAGTGATGTTGTGTAACACAATCTTTTATAGATGTGCTTGCAATTCTTAATAATTAAAAATAAGTTTCACAAAAAGGAATGATTTTCCAAGTATACACTGAGGGAATTGAATTTGAAAACAAGTTAGGAATTATCAATACTGATAGCAAGGATAAGAACTACAAAACATCTAGCATATAGTGTTTCTTCTGTTGCAATCATGTCTATAAATGTTTTGCCTATTAATCTCCTTTTAATCCTATCATGTATGGGGTATGTATAATTAGCTCCATTCTATGGTTGAAAAGACTGACGTACAAAGAAGTTGTTTTAGTCATGGTATTCCAGAGAAACAGAGCCAATAGCATTTACACATATATGTATACACACATATATGATACATATATGATATTGGCTCATGTGACTTATATGTGATGTATGTGATTATGGAGGTTGAGAAGTCCCACAATCTGCTGTCTGCAAGCTGGAGGCCCAGAAAAGCTGATGGTGTGATTTGAAAGCCTGAGAGCCAGTGGTTAGGTTCTAGTCTGGGTATGAAGACCTGAGAATCAGGAATGCTGAGGACAGAAGATTGATGTCCTAGTTCAAGTGGTCAGACAGACCTAACTCATCTTTTTGTTCTATTCAAAGGATTGAATGATGCCCATTCACCTTCAGGAGGGCCATTTGCTTTATTCAGGCTGCTAATTCCGATGCTAATTCATCTCTGGTGGAAATATCCTTCCAGACACCCCCAGAAATCATGTTAGTATCTGGACATCCAGTGGCTAACCAAGCTGACACATAAAATTAACCATCACAGTAATTAAATAACTTTCCCACGTTATTTCCACATAGCTAGTGAATGACAGTGATTGGTTTAAACCATTGCTTTAGAGTTTGTGCTCTTATATATTATGCTATACATAGGTTGATCACATAATTTATCATTCAACCCAACACTTTATACTTGTAGGTGTGTCCAAGATTTTTTTCTTCTCTGCCACAAATTGGATGAATAAGAGTTGCTGTGGGCCACACATTAAATACACAAACACTAATGAAAGCTGATGAACAACAACAACAAAAGGCCCATGGATACTTTTTATAATATCTGATACGACCAATAAGCACTAATCAGCATGTGGCCCATAGGCCACAGGTTGGACACCCCTGCTTTTAGAGTATGAAGCAGAACACTTCAGCTACACATTTCCTCTCAAACGACAGGCTGATAAGAACATATTGCATGGGTTCAATATCACCCTGAGAGGCAGCTCCAAATTTTCTGGGGATATTATGTAATTTTGAGGATTTCCTTTCAGAATAAGAACATGAAGTTATGAATATGTTAGATATCAAGGTGATTTTTTTATGAGAAAGAAATCAAATTTACTAGAAACACCTGGATGCAGCTTGACTTTCCTCCTCACACAGATAGCTCCCAGATTTCACAGGGGTGGTGCAAATCAGGGGCCTTGTAGCTTAAGCTTTATTAGCTTCATGGTACATGTACCTCTGCTCACTGTATTCAGGTCACTTAGACAATAAATTGAGCATGTGGGGTGTTTATGGTTTTTGATAAATTAAAATAGTATTTTAAAATAACAAAGGATGATCACAAATGTGTCAAAATAGCACTTTAATGGTTCCCTGTTTCAAATAAGGCACTGTTTGGACCCTTGGGAGCCTACACAAACAATTCCTGTCTAGGCAGGTGGTCTGGTGACTTGCCGTGAGTGAGCTGAGTACTGTCTCTAAGTTTCTGTTATGAAGTCATACGCATGTGATGTTTTGACACAGTTTCCTGCTCTGCCCCATTGATCTTTGACTCTCTTTCCTGGTCAGGTATGCTTCTTAATCTTGGAGTCCAAGGCTTAAAAATATCTATAAAGAAAACATTTGTGGGCTACGTGTGGTGGATCATATCTATAATCCTAGCACTCTGGAAGGCCAAGGTGGGAGGATCCGTTGAGCTCAGGAGTTTGAGACCAGACTGAATAAGAGCAAGACCTTGTCTCTACTGAAAATAGAAAAACTGGCTTGGCTCCCATAGCTTATCGGTTAGGGTGCCAGCCACATACACTGGGGCTGGCAGGTTCGAGCCTGGCCTGGGCCTGCCAAACAACGATGACAACTACAACAAAAAAATAGCTGGGCCTTGTGGCAGGTGCCTGTAGTCCCAGTTACTTGGGAAGCTGAGGCAAGAGAATCTCTTAAGCCCAAGAGTTTGAGGTTGCTATGATCTGTGATGCTATAGCACTCTCCTGAGGGTGATATAGTGAGACTCTACCTCAATAAGTAAATAAATAAAAATAAAAATAGAAAAACTAGCTGGTTATGGTGGGTGGGTCCTGGCTACTTGGGAGGCTGAGGCAAGAAGATTGTTTGAGCCCAAGAGTTTGATGTTGCAGTGAGCTATGATGATGCCACAACACTCTACCCAGGGTGACAGAGGAAAACTCTGTCTTGGAAAAAAAAAGAAAAAATTCTGATTCTTTCTTTTGCAAGGTCTGGCACCCCTCATATCTAGGAATCTCCTGGTGCCATGTACATCAGCAATGCTAGATCATCCCTAAGAAGGATAAGAAAGGCGAGTGCTTCTTGCACAATGTGTGATTGTATAAGGGTTGAATGCTCTCAGCGATGTAAGTTAAATTCCTGTTAATGACCGAGCCATGTGGCTCCGTGCTCCTTCTTTTCCTCTCCTCTGGGCTGTTCTCCTTTACCTGCCTTCCCCCCGCTGCCTCTCCCCACCCCATCTTCTAAGACAGAAAATATAGGTGTTTGGGTTAAAGGAGGATTAAAATGCACTTCAGGGTTTTGTTTGTTGATTTTTATTTCTGTATTTTGGTGGTGAAGGGAAAGATAAGGGCTCTGTAGTCCTTGCAAAAAAGAGTGTTAGAAATAGGAATTGAAGAAGTCCCTCCTTACTGTACTAATAAAAATTTCCCAGGGAGCCTGAAATCTGAAGCTAGACTACTGCCTGTCAGCCCGCGTTGTTCATTATATTCTTGTTTGTCTTGTTTAGATTATACATTCCCTGGGCAAGAGGCCGGGTGGTTTTATTACAGTACCCATGGGTCTGTCAACACCATCTAAATTAAAGCAAACAGTCTTCTTAAATGACATCTTTTGATCATGTCTCCCTGTGCCCAGACTGCTCAGGACTGAGAGGTTTGTGTTAGCTCTGACACCATTAAAATGGACTGAACCCAAAATGACTGGGATGTTCTTGAGAAAATTCATTTTCTCATCCTGACGTGACTGCAAGAAGACACATTGAAGCTGTAAAACACAGCTTGGAAATGACTGGACTAATTTTAGAATCCGTTTACACAGCTGCTCCACTGAGAAGCCGACTTTCATTGTGATTCTTGCTCTGGGAGGGCTTGCCTTTTATTTAATTAAAAATGATCGGCAAGGCGGGTTTTTGATACAGCAACGTCTGCCACAAAACTGCAAGGCGAGTGTAGGTGCAGTAGCTCGCTGACATTCTGCTTTATTAGATGGCAGTTCATAATTAAAAGTTTGAGTGGCAGAAATATGAGTACCCAGAAAAGTGGTTTTGAGGATCTTAATTATTTCCAGCCATCTTCCTGGCAAATATGTGGGGCTGTGAGATCCAACATGGGGGAGACATTTGGCGTTGCTCAAACATTTCCTTTGAAGAATGCAGAAATAGGAAATGCTCCAGGGATTAAAACCTGGGAGAGGGAAATTCATTTTGAAATGCCATTGAAATCATCCCCTGCTAGGTGAAGGCGTTGCACGCTTGAAACAACAGATATAAGAAACCAAACAAAGGAAGTCCGACATTCAGGGAAAGATTTCAGTCTTGTTTATGTAGTTAATTAGAAAAATAAAAGTACTTTCCCCTTTTGGTTGTATTTATTAATACTTACACCAACACATTCATTTTATGGCATTACTTTTAGAAATAGCTAGAATTTACTGAAAAACATTTTGAGAAGATTTTCCATTTTTGCAGACTAGTACACCAATTCACTGAACTGTGGGGGATCATCAAATCTTCTTTAATTTTTTGACACTGGGTGCCCAGAAGTGAATTAATCACAGTCATCAAAGTGTTTTTTCTCATAAAGGCTATTTATATGTTTGAAACTCACACCTCGAAAATGAACCTTTTAGGAATTTCTGAGGAGCCAGTCAAATGAATTCTTCTTATTAGCAAGTTACATGAACTTTATATTAGTAAACTCAAGTCTACTTGCAATTTACTTGGAGATTGTTACCTTTGGTACCACTAAATTTTAAAGAGCAAGCCATCTTTTATAGGAGTATGAGCAAAGTATCCTTGAATTTCTGTAGAGGCTATTATTTATTTATTTATTTATTTATTTGTTGCAGTTTTGGCTGGGGCTGGGTTTTGAACCCACCACCTCCAGCATATGAGGCCAGCACCCTACTCCTTTGAGCCTCCCCATAGAGGCTATTTTAATGGATCAAAGTTGAAGTTGAGGGACTTCATCACTTCCTTGTTATTTAGTACGATCTGGTATTGTTTCCTACAGAGACTGGTTGATCCATAAACCAGAAGCAATGTAAAGATTGTACATTGTGTGAGAGATTGTGTGTTCTAAATGACAGTAGAACAGTTCTACAGCCTAGAGTTTTGCGTCTTGTTTTCTAGAAGAAAATAGAAACAAGCAAAGAGAAAGCAGCCATTTTCAATCACCATCACACTAACGCATGGCTGAAATATTCACAAATGAATTTGAAAACAGACTTCAGAAAATATTAAACCATACTAATTTCCAGCCACCACAAATTGGCACATTTTAAGAACTGCCTGGTAAGTTCAAACACAAGAAGCAAATTATGGTTTAAAATGAAATACATGTGGTGCTTGGAGATGACTCAGCATGCAAGTTCTCTGCTAATTAGCTCCCAGGAGGTAAATGGAGTTTTTGTTGTTCTTCTAGGTTCAGTTTAAACAAAGGGAACCAGAAAAGTTAGCCATCCATTGGCATTCAGATAAAGAATGGTTTAAAATTCTCCCTCCTGTCCCCACCACACACACACACACACACACACACATATACACAAGGAGACCATGTGACACAAGAGAAAAATGGGAGCTTTGGCTTATAAAATATACTTTATTTTTACATATTTATTTATTTATTATTGTTGGGAATTCATTGATGGTACCAAGAACCAAGTTGCATTGATCATATTTGTTAGGTAAAGTCCCTCTTATAATTGTGTCCCACCCCCAAAAGTAAAATATACTTTATAAATACTATGTTAATTACCCTGTCTCTTAAGTCCTTTGGAATCATAAAGTTAAATAATATATTTTCTTTAAAAGTTCTGGTGCAAACATTTAAAATTCTTTAAATTGAGTGTAAGTCCAAGTGGCACTGTGAGTAGGAGGAGGTGACATTCTAAAGGCTGAACAGACTGTTTAATACACAGAAAAACTCTGAAGGACTGTTCAAGAACAATGTCCTTCATCAAGTCCTTACCTAAACTCTGCATCATACCAGCTAGTTTGGCCAACTTTCCCTCATCGGGTTAATCAGTAATGCTGGGAAAAATAGAGTATTGAAGAAATTATTTATCTTCTACAACATGTATATGAAAGCCCAGATTTGCCTTTAAAATTCTTGGCACCAAGTGATAATGCTGTGTACATTTCCTCACTCTTCTCTGTCATCTTTTTTCCTGGTGCACAGTATGTGTTTTCAATTTAAGTTTTGTATATTCCATAGAAGTAACTCTCAAGCTCTATTTTGATGAATAAAGCCTATTTTTATCCTTCTTATTTTAATGAATATGTGCTTTAGCGCACCCACTTAAAGGAGTGGGGCATGTATTGGCAAGAATCTTTGTAGTAGAATTAGTTTCTTTATTCATTCGGTACAGATTTATTAAACTCTTATTAT
Source organism: Galagoides demidoff (assembly GCA_963574575.1). Taxonomy (NCBI): domain Eukaryota; kingdom Metazoa; phylum Chordata; class Mammalia; order Primates; family Galagidae; genus Galagoides; species Galagoides demidoff. Next base: position 1,067 of record CAUYQV010032001.1, on the reverse strand, counting down.
GTGCTGTGGATTGCTCAAGGCTATGGACGTGAGCATGCATGAAGTCTAGATCCTGCCTTTTCAGGGTACAATGAGGCAGAGTGACATTTGCAAATAAAGACCATACGATGCAGTAATGATGTGATGATGGACTATATCATAAGACACAGTGCTGAAGGAACTATCATAGGCACTTACATGCATTGATGTCAACATCATCTTCAGAGAAGTCCAGTTAGGTGGCTACTATCATTAAGCCCATTGTACAGCTGAAGAAGAAACACAAACTTGGTCAGGCAACTTGTCCAGTGTCACACAATGCGCAGGTAGTTGACCTGGGCAGCCTGGCTTGTAAATTACCTACTTTCCGCTCAGAAGGATAATGCTTCCATTTTGAGCCCCATGATTTGCTGTGCCTCAGATCTTTCCCCACTCTTCACGCCTACCTACAAGTCATTGTTCGGCAAGGTCCATAGACTTATAGCTTTTTCTTTTCTCACTGAGCTTGGCTTTTGGCCAGCTCCAAGCCTTTTTCCTTTCTCCTGATATTTTAGTATGAGAACTGATCTGATAGATTAAAATCTTAGTAAAAACAGTAAGCAAAGTAAGTATGAGAAATCCATTTTATTCTTACACCTTCCCTATTGGGGAAAGAAAGACAATTCATACCAGTAATAAAATATCACTCTGAGTCTGAGCTTTCAGATTGTTTTGAAGTGTATACTTTTGGAGAAACTTGAGATCTGAGACAATGACTAAAGAGATTTATATTTCAAGGATATTCAAGGGTATTTTTTAATGTAAATTAGAAAATATCTAGGCCTGGGCAGCTCCTACAGCTCAGTGAGTAGGGTGCTGGCCCCATATATCGAGGGTGGTGGGTTCAAACCTGGCCCCAGCTGATCTGCAACCAAAAAATAGCCAGGTGTTGTGGCGGAAACCTGTAATCCCAGCTACTCGGGAGGCTGAGGCAAGAGAATCGCTTAAGCCCAGGAGTTGGAGGTTGTTGTGTGCTGTGTGGTGCCACAGCACTCTACCAAGGGCCACAAAGTAAGACTCTGTCTCTACAAAAAAAAAAAGAAAAGAAA